>JBBBDQ010028501.1:142500-391887 GCA_037127315.1 Ascarosepion bandense | reverse complement strand
CTTTGCATTGAAATTCTTTGAGATTGTAACTGCCAGGGAAGTAAGTATATGGAAGGGAATTCCACAGGTTGGAATTTCAAGCAAAAAACTGATAGAGTAGAAGTTGCGGTTACATTTGATTGGTTTCACTGTAAAAGGGTGGGAGCTAACCGCTAGTCTAGTAGTTTGATTAAATTCATGCAGAAGAGGTACCATGGAGATAAGCTCATTGGAGCAGAAGCTGTGAAAGTATTGAAGAAGAGATAGAGGGAAGTCACATTACATCTGTGAGAAATTGACTGGACTTGAGCTACTAAGGATCAGTTACATTACAGATTCTCCGTTGGGTTTTGTAAAGAACCCTGAGATAAATAGCAGAGGCACCCAACCAGATATGACAGTAGTATTCGATGCATGGGTACTTGGTAGATTTATATACAGGCAAGATGGTTTCAGATGAGAAAAACTTCCTGGCCCACTAAAGGGAACCAACTTTCTGGGCAGCAGATTTAGCAATGGATTCAATGTAGTCATTCTACTTGAAGCTGACTGATAAATTTAGGCCAAGAAGGTACAGTGTTTTACTTTCAGTGAGACTAGCCTGATCCATTCTGATGGTGAAGTAGGAGTGGTTGTCTACGGTGGTTAAAGGATAGCAGCTTCATTTTGGGAGCAGTAAAATTTACGAGCCATTTCTTACTCCAGTCCACCACAGATTGGAGGTCTTTTTCAAGATCAGCAGCAAAGTTTGCTTCGTCAGCCTCAGCAGATTTCTGATCTCAGCAGCAGTAAATGATAGTGTCATCAGAATAAATGCTTACTTGGGATCTGATTACATCTGGGAGATCATTGATGAAGATCAGAAAAAGCATAGGACCTAGAATAGAGCCTTGATGGGTACCCGCATTCGTATAATAGTATCTGGAAGCAGGCCCATTCAATAATACCTTCATTAAGTGATTTGAAAGAAAGACTGGATTAGGTCAAACAGTCATCCAGTTATATCATAGCCATGTAGCTTGTGTAGAAGGCCAGCATGCCAGATTCTGTCAAATGCTTTGGAGATATCTAGGGCACCAGTTCAAGCTTTATCATTCTTATCGAGAGCCTGGTATATATACTCTGTGATTGTCATTAACATATCAGCAGTGGACCTGGTAAAGCGAAAACCATACTGTTTATCAGAGAAGAGACCATGGGCTGTGAGATGTCGAACCACTTCAGCATTAATAATAGCCTTGAGCACTTTGCCAAAAATCAGTAGGAGGCTGATAGAAATATAATTAGAGGAGTCTGAGGGTTCTATAATGTTCTTATATACAGGAACTACAGAGAAGGACGTCCAGCAGGCAGGGAAGTAAGAAGCAGAGATGCAGTAATTAGAGTTTGGAAAGGACAAAGGAGAGTTCAGGGCACATTTCTTCAGGACAATGATTGGGATTCCATCATTTCCACTTGCCTTATGGGGGTCAAGTTTTGAAATTATGTTAGAAACCAGTGAGGGAGTAATGTGAATGTCCCTCAGTTGAGCCTCAGTTCTAGGTGTGAAGTTGGGTGCAGATATCCCAGAAGAATCGAATATTGAGTTGGTGAAGAATCTGTGAGCAAATCATTCAGCCTTGTCTGCTGAAGATGTGAGGACCTCAAATTCATTGATTAAAGGGGGCATTGAGAGCTTGCTGTTATTTAACACATTTTTAGAGAGCCAGTCTTTGGAGCCGATCTTGTGAGATGCTATATGCTGTCATTCTTTCAGCAAACAACAGCTTAGCATCATTTAGGATCCTCTTGCACTGATTATGAGCAGAGGCAAATAGGCACCTATTATGGTCAGATGTGTGTCTTCAAAAAAAGCCAGAAGATGTGATTCCTGTGGGCAATAATAGCCGAGAACCAGGGGGATGAATGGTGTTTAAGTTGTAAATTCCTGACTGGGATGAAAGCATTGATGCCAGCTTTAATCCGTGAAGAGACCTTCGATATACAGTCTTCAATGTGAACACTAAAAATTTTGTTTCAAGGGACATCACACTGGAAGTCGCAGAACAACTCTCAGTCTGCTCTTTAGAAGTAGTAAGATATTCTGCTGGTTTAGGGTTCCTAGGAGGAGGGAATGTGAAAAGAGATATTAACAGAAACCACAGCTTGATAGAGTTTCCAAGAGGGAAAAGCTGCATAACATTGCAAGGGTTAGGAATAAAAGTGAAACAGAAATCTAGCAATGAGTCAGTTCCATTAGTCTTATTAGAGAAATGCATGGGGAAATCAACTCCTTGCGTAAGGAATTGAGTGATTGTGAACTTCTTGAACACAAGGTTGCTATTGGTTAAAAAAAAATAATATACTGTCTAATAAAAAATAATATACTGTCTAAAAAAAATAATATACTGTCTAAAATCTTTTTCTCAAATTTGCAGGAGTGTTGATAGAAGTTATCATTGTTCTTTTCTAAATGGTCTGAAAAGTAACATGTGGTAGGTTTACAAGTACATTCACAAGTATTTTATTAGTACTTGCCCTTGAAATGTTTGCTTATGAAATAAACATTCTGATAGGATTTTATTGGTTGTAATTTTATCAGTCCTTACCTGACATCTTGATATCAGTCACTTTCCATTGCCATAAAGTGGCTTCCTTCTGTTTTTTTCTATAAATATTTTCGTAGCAATTATTTTAATGAGATATCCACCTTGGTACCTCAGTCGCATGAATTCATATGTACTACTAGATTGGCAACTAGGTCTCATTATTTTATTGCTGAAATAGTAAATGCAACCATATGTGTTATGAAAATAGTTTGCTTTCTTTCACTTCTCATCTGTGGAACTCTCTTCTATTTTCTTGCTTTCCTAATACCTACAATCTTCAAAAATTTAAATGCAACCTCAACATCTTTTTTTCCCTCAATAATGTTTTCCCATTCACTCTCACTCCCAGCAGTAACCCCTGGTTGGCATTATCACCTTAGTTTGGGTGAATTGATTAAAAATACAAAGAATCACTTATATACACATGCTCACATATGAATATATGCTAGTGTACTTATGTGTATATATATATATATATATATATATAACTGATATGAAGATTGTTTGAGTTGTGAAACAAACAGTCTATATCATTAGGTACTTTATCTCCCCCATAAATATAAGAAATTTGAAAAAATGTATAAATTTAAAATAATAAATTATATAAGCAAACTAATGGTCATGACCATAAATAACGTAGCACATGAGAAGTGAGACATTATTTTCTCTGCCCTTCAATCCCCCAGCAGCCTATATGCAGAGAGAGACAACAAAAGTGTGATGACACTAGATTTAAAGATTGCTTGTGACATGAAAATGACAAGTGTTGATTCTGATGTCTACACTGACTATATTTGCATCTATATATTTATCTATCAATTTATCTATCCATATCTGAGTCTTTTCATTACCTATCTAAATGTATTCATTACCTCTCTTTCCCTCTAGATGAGCACACACACACACACACATACACACACACACACACACACACAAGTGCATGTGTGTGTATGTTTATATAACATGCCAACAATGATTTTGAGATGATTACAAAAAACAAAAGCCTTTGCATGCATTTGTATATAAAATGATAAGTGTATGGCTTCACTTCAATATGCAAGTAGACAAAAATACTTGTAAAACAGAGATAAACGTGTGTGTGTGTGTGTGTGTGCATATATCTTTATAGAAGACAATGAAAACTGAAATATAAGATAGACAAATAAGTAACATAGCCTGATTGGCTGATAAATAATAGTGGCTAATGATAGATAAAAAGAAAAAGAGTAAAAAAAAGTATCTAGTGTTTTCTCTTTTACAAGAACAATTTTTCATGATTACCTTACAGATGCTCTCATCAACTTTTACCAGTAAAATATAAATAACATGGAAAATAAATTGTTATTTTAGGTACTTTTTTTAAAGAAAATATATGTCCTCAGGTTTTATTGCAAAATACAGTTGATCATCTTTCCTTTTTCATATATTCAATAAAAAATAAAAGTGCACTAAAAATGAGAGATTTGAAATTTTACTGTCCAAGAAATAAAATCGCAACATTTACAGGGAACTTCTTCTTCTTCATTTATGTGCCATGTCCTTTCAGGACGTAGGTGATTATGGCTTTCCACATCTCCCTATCTCTAGTGGATCTTAGCATGCCTTCTCCTGTTGCACTATGTAACCCTCGTTCCGTCATCCACTTGATCAGGTCATTCAAATATGTTATCTGCTGCATTCCTCTGTCTCTTTTTCCCTTTATCTGCCCTGTTAGTAACAGGTTTGCCAATCCCTCCTTCCTCATTGCATGTCCCAGGAACTTTAGTTGTCTCTTCATGATGCTCAGTATTAATTTCTTTTTTGTTTCCATCATTTATAAGACCTCATAATTGCTCACATGCTCAGTCCATGATATTCACAGCATCCTTCTATAGAACCACATTTCAGCTGCCTCAAGTTTTTCCTTCATCTTTGAAGATATTATCCAGCACTCACTGCCATATTAAAGAACTGACATGACATAGCGATCCAGTATTCTCCTCTTTGTTTCTAGTTAAATTGTCCTGTTTCTTAATACTTTACTCAACTTCTGGAATGCTTCTTTCACCATGTCAAACTGCCTAAATGTAGACAGAAAACAAGCAAAGTATATAAAAATAGAAATCAGGAGTAAGGACATGTTTTATCACTGGATTTATTTAACCTATGCAGCAAATTAAACGTAATATTTTCTTGACTATTTTTATGTCTTATCAACCCTTTGTAGGTTATTTAAAACCAGAAAATATTTTTTAATTGTATTTACTTTTTATAGTGGAGAGATAATAATGATACTAGCCCTACTATTTAATCCATAACTGGGAGGAAGAAGTGATAGATTCATACCTTTCTGAATGTCATATGCACATAAATATAATCAACCTGACAGGAATTAAAACACAAATTTCCAATTTCTCATTTGAAGGGATTATCCATTACACCACGCACATATCCTAACTGACAGAACCAGGTATTCCCAAGTGGTCACCCATCTAAGTACAGACCAAACATTATATTGCTTAACATCAGTAATCAGATGAGAACTAGTGTTTCAACAAGGTATGGCCATAAGCTAACAAAACACAAAATTACCAGAATTTATTACTGGTGAATATAACTTATAGTACAAACAGTAACATGCAGAAGGGTTTGCAGAGTGTGCAATGGCTCCAAGTATTCATATTAAGAGGTCATCAAGTCAAAGAGTGAAATGAACATTTTGTTTATATTTAGTTTGAATAAAGTGTTTATTTTATGTTTCATCTTTTTTAACATATTCAAAATTTCTTCTTTTCTTACAATTTCTCCGTAGTAGGCTCCATAGGCTCCTCTACTTAATTCTTAGTAGCATACAATCAAGGATTTAGCCCTGGATATTACCAAATATCACCAAACCTCTGCATGTTACTGAATGCGGAGATAGTTTATTGATAACAAATGCATAAAACTACTACAAAACTCCTTGAGAAGCAATCAAACAAAAATGAGAAGCAAGGATAAATAATAATAAAATAGAATATATGCGTATCTGCAAGAGAGACATGCAAAATTGTGCTCTTTATGTTGTACATGCTGCAACTTAGCTATCACCCTAATGGCATAACAGACAATGGAAAATGTGACATTGAAATTTGAAGACAAATAGAAATAACAAAAGATGTCTTCCATAAATTTTTTAAAAAAGTATTACGAGACTAGAAAATTTCATGAAAAACATAAAAACTACTTTGTAATATCAATTTTAGTGAATGCAGAACAACCTCATAACAAATGAACTCAAAGAGACAGAGATTTAGTCCTACAGAAAGATGCTGAGAATAACATAAACAGAACATGTGAGCAGAAAGAAAAAAGAAATTGGGAATTAAAAGGACATTTTTATTTAGAATCAGAATGATACACTTGAAATTTCTAGGATATATAATATGGTAAGGAGGTTTGGAGAATTTAACACTCACAGAATATTTTAAAGGCATTATAGGCAAAGGAAAAGATTGTGTAACTTACCTCACAAGTTTGTGTAAATGAATGGCAGAACAGAGACTGGGTGGGATAGCAAGAGTGTAAGCATTGCTAAGGGCTACAAAGAATAGGAAGTTGTGAAGAGGTATGACCAACATTAAGAACCAGAAATATTTATAAAAGGAGTAGAAGATAAGTTTGCTTTAAAATAATTGGTTATGTAAACTACAGAAAAACTGAATGCATGTTCATCAGCAAAATGAGGAGCCCAAAATGCATCAGGGATACTAAAATCAAGCAGTAACAGAAATTTAAATACATGGGAAATGTTTTAACAGTGGAAGGAAAGTGTGAAACTGAAATCCGAAAATGATAGCCAAAGACTTTTTTTTTTTAATCATTTCACCCCAAGCAAAGCATTCCACTGCCACTATAGCACAGGGGGTTACATAGGAGAAAGTGCTGAGAGAGTGATTAGATATAGGAAATGTCAGAAGGAGGGTGATAGACGAGTGAAGAGGTACATAGGAAGAGTGCTTGAGAGAATGGGTGAAGTATTAAGAAGTATTAAGAGGCAGGAAAATTTTGTTGGAAACAAAAATAGAGTACTGAACCATTACGTAATATGTGTTCTCCTGTATCGAAGCAAATGTTGGATAATCTCCTGAAATATGAAGGGGTGACTTGAAGCAACTGAAACGTGGTTCTACAGAAGGATGCTGAAGATATCATGAACCAAACATGTGAGCAACAACAAAGTTTTGGAGAGAATGCAAGCAAAAAGGAAACTTATACTTAGCATCAAGAAGAGACAGCTGAAGTTTCTGGGACATGTGATGAGGAAGGAGGTCTTGGAAAATCTGATACTCACAAAGCAGATAGTGAAAGAGGGACAGAGAAAAACAATTTATGACATACTTAATGAGCTTGTACAAAAGGATTTTCAGAGTAGGCTTTGGAAGAAATAACAAGGCAAAACTTATTAAGCGCTATAAACAATAGAAAGATGTGGAGGGACATTAAAATTATATCCTGAAAAAACATAGCACATCAAAGAAGAAGAACCCCACCATATCAGTATTCAAAAATCACATTCAATTAAATAATCTAAATTTTGTTTCTGCATTTTTAATGTCAACACTTCTAAGTGCCATGTCCCTTGAGGACAGAGACAATAATGGTTGTTCTTTGCAGTTCTTCATAAATTCTGTCTATTTCTTATTTCTTGTAAACCTTGCTAGTTAGTAGTCCTCATCTAGTGACTTTGTAAGCTAACAAATTAGATTTTTACCTGGCTTCTTAGGAAAAATATAATACAAGTGTACCCCTGCTATCAAAAATGACAGCAAAATATTTGGAATTTTATATATAAATGTAAACTTGTCATTATACTCATTTCGAAAAACCCTCCAAGTACATAAGCGGAAGGAAAAAATGGTAATAAAAAAAAAAAATGAGCTAAGCACTTGAACATCAGTCAAAGTACGTAGCCCAAAGAAAAAACACGAGTCAAGTAACCTAAAACAAAAAGCACTCAATACGCAAGTAGAGCACACTAAGTAAATAACTAACCTAGAGAGCCAATGAAGCTACCAAGGTTTCACTAAATTGGATCTTCAATTAGTGAAAATTGGATCTTCCAATATAGTGAAACCTTGGTTGGTTTGTTGGCTCTCTAGGTTAGATAGCTATATATATATATATATATATACTAGCAGTATAGCCCGGCATTATGAAAGCTTTAAAACTAATCCATGGTCCTGAAGCTCAGACTCTTTGGACATTGGCACAAAAGACTAGAAAGCAATAGTTGTTTCCAGTTAAAGTGAAACCGTAGACTGAAAGAAAAATGAATGTCTGTAAGTCAAATTTTGATTTTCTGGTATCGATATCAAAAAGTTTTATTCATTGTAAACTGAATTTTGAAGGTTAAATAAGTCCTCTGAGTAAATGGTATCATGGCTGAGACTAAGAACTACAATTATACCTACTTAGAGCCAAAATTGAAGCAAAAGCTAAAATAAAAGGGCTGAAAAAATACAGACATAAAGACAGACAAATAGACACACACACAAACATCTTGCCTTTTATATATATATATATATATATATATATATTATTGATTTTCTGCACTATTTTCTGCAACCTTGAAACTTCTGAATATCTTTTCTTATGTCTTTGTCTATGAGTGTATCAAATTTGATTAAAATCGGATTACTCCTTCTATAACCCGATTTTTTTGATTATTGATATTTATTGGGGGTACCTCGGACACAATACCTAGTTAAGAACACTCGCAGCTGCTTATAGTACAACTGTGTAAATTTTCAAGAAAATCGGTTCAGCCATTTTGGAGTCTATAGGCAACGGATACACACACACACACACACACAGAAAAAGTTCCATTTATAAATAAGTTTAGATAGATTTAGATATATATATATATAAAATTTCAACAATATTTGGAATTTTATATGTATATATTCCAACAATCAGATGTCTAACCGTACAGATGAGCTGTGATACAGTGAAACAGATCTGTTTGCAGATGAATATTTATGCTCTCACACCCTGATTGAGCACTCTGGAAAAATGGTAGATGTTGAAAAAACAGTAGCTACTCTAGCATCTACACACCATTCATTCAGTAATGAATTTGAACACTCTAACTACTGGCATATGTATTCAGGGTATATCACATACTGAAAGTCTGCCTCCTTCTACTGAGTTCTCATAGCTCAGAGGTAAAATCACCAACTGACGGATTTCAATTTGGTCGGGTTTCAATCCTGGATAAAAGCAATTGGATGTCTAACCATACTGATGAGCTGTGATACGGCAAAACAGATCTGCCTGCGGATGATTATATATATATATATATATATATATATATATAAGTAATTATACCAAATCTATAAACGGAGAGAGGATAATCCGAAAAAATCTATTTAATATAGAATATTAAAGAAACAGATCTATATAGAGGGCTCAATGGATAATATCCAGAGCAATATGATATGAATAAAACCTGTGGTCTGAAGAGATGGGTAAAAAAACTTACCTGTCAAAATATATCATAAATTATAGCTTACAACCACTTTAATTGATAAGTTGAGTTTTCCTTTACATATATATATATATATATATACACACACACACAAAGTACCAGGCATAATTATTAGGCAACCTCAGTATTTTAAAAAATGATGTATTTCAGACTATTTTCTAGTATTTATTGCCAAAGACTTTTATTGCCATGACAAAAAAAGCAACTGGCAATACACAGAAATGCCGATGAACTGAAAATATTAAAAACCAAAGTGGAAGCTGCACTGTCCAAATTGTATAATAAGCAGAATTGTAAGAGAGATGCTCACAGCCTTAGACAATTTCAGTATGGACAAGATTATAGAAATAATAAATGAAATCTAACACAGTGGTGATATACTGTAAGACCTAAGCAGATCCATTTTCATAGCACTGGTGATACCTTTTTCTTTCAACAATTTATTGTTGTTTTTATATAAGTTTTGTGTCTAGTAATACTTATTTTCTTTTCAAGTATCAAGATTCATTGAAATTTGTCTTTTTTTAAGTCCTACCCTGTTGTTTAACCCATAACTGGAGGGAATGGATGGATTAATACCTTTCCTGAAGGGTACCAGTGCTTAAGTGAATGCAGGGTATTCAACTGGAATTCGAACTCGGCTCACCAATTTCTCTTTCCAAGACAATATCCACTGCACCACAACGCACATCCATCACTAAATGCTTACAGCACCTGGTATTCCCAAGCGGTCACCCATCTAAGTACTGACCAGGCTCAATGTTGCTTAACTTCAGTGATTGAGTGTGAACCAGTGTATTCAATGTGATATGGACGTAAGCCACACTATGTAAGAAACCAGATGCAAACGAATGTGAACTCGATCAACCAAATAAGCAACATAACAAACTCATAACGAAAGTGGAAACAAAAAGAAAAATTTATGCTTAACATCAGGAAAAGGGAGTTGAAATTTCTGGGACATACTGAGGAAGGAAGGTTTAGAAAATCTGATACTCAAAGTGTGGATAGATGGGTAAGTGAATGTAGCATGTCATATACTTAATAGGCTTGAGCAAATAGATGGCAGAACAGGGGTTTAGGTAACTAACAGAAAGACATAACTTATTAAGTGTGAGAAAGGACAGAATGATTTAGAGAGCCATATGTCTTGAATAGACATGGAACATAAAAAAAATCAAGAGATACATACATGCATAAAATATAAACTTGAATTCTGCTTAAATAAAAGCAAAATACGCCAAATTTATAAACATTTACTATTTATTCCTTATTCTAACATTCTGTTAGTGTCTAATCCATAGTTGATTAAAATCATATCTGTTGTCCAGAAAGTTCATGCCAATAATCATTAATGATCCAAAATGTTAAAACATGCTAAATTTATTAACAAACTAGCAGTATAGCCCAGTGTTGCTCAGGTGTAATGAAAGCTTTAAGGCTAATCCACGGTCCAGGAGCTCAGACTCTTTGGATGTTAGCATGAAAGACTAAAAAGCAATAGTTGTTTCCAGTCAAAGTGAAATCGTAGATTGAAAAAAAAATGAATGGATGTAAGTGAAATTTTGATTTCCGGTATCAATGTCAAATAAACTTTCCATTGCAAATTGAATTTTGAAGACTAAATAAGTCTTCTGAGTAAATGGTATCATGGCTGAGTCTAAGAACTACAATTATACCTGCTTAGAGCAAAACCCAAAGCAAAAACCAAAATAAAAAAGCTGGAAACCTGATTTTGATCAGACCCGATAAACATTGGGGTATTGCTTTCCACTATCGGAGTTAAATAAGTCATCCAAGGATAAACTAACCTAAGTAAGTCCATGAAAACTTATTGTATGCATTGAGAGTAAAATTGGAGAAAATGAGCCATATTGATGGCTGAATATCGGTTTTTGATCAGATTCAATATAATATAGCGGGTATCGATTTGGGATATCAAGAAAAATGAGTCATCTGAGAAGATCTACTAATGTTTGAGACTAAAAACTATAATTTTACCAAGTTAGAGCAAATTCTGCAGCAAGAACCACGATAAAACGATAAAAGGGCTGAAATCCTGATCTTGATCAGACCTGATCGGATATCGAAATATCGATTTCCAATAGCAAAGGGAAACCAGAAAATATACATAGCCCATGACCTGACCCGAAGTTTAAAGAATATTTGTGTGAAGTTTGGTGAGAATCAGATAAAAATTGTGGATTTGTATAAAGAACATACAAACAGACAGACATATAGGCAGACACACACACACACAAATATCTTGCCTTTTATATATATAGAAGAAGTATGCTTACATTCTCAATTAGAGCTCACATCAAACTATCTCTTGAGAAAAAAAGTTTAGGATTACTTAATTCATGTCAATTTTGTATACAGATGAAATTGGAACATTATAAGATGCACTTTAGATGCTAAAAGCATTTTTATTACCATAAAGGCAAAAATTCCTCACAAGAAATGAAAAAGACATGATTGTTGTGGACAGTGAAAATGCTTTAAGCTGACAAAATTGTATGAAAGTGGTTACTAAATTTAGAGTTGGTAATTGATGGAAAATACTCAGACAGATCCCCCACTGACTACAAATGAAGACCCTGATTGAGAATAGCCCATATTACACAATGTGGGAATTGGAAGAAGCACTAAATTTATCAAAATCCACCATCCATGAGCACTGATTAACCTTGGGTACTCAACTCCTTATGATGTTCAGGTACCACTCAATCTGGGTAAAAAAAAATCTTTTTAATTGCATTTCATTTTTTTTTATAATCATTTCACCCCAAGCAAGGCAGTTTACTGCCACTGTTTCACAGGGGGTTACATAGGAGGAAAATTATGAGAAAGAGTGACAAGTTATAGGTGGTGTCAGGAAGTGGGTAAGAGAAGGATGAGAATACTGATGAGAGTGGAGTGGACGGAGAAAGGAGCATGGGAGAGAGGATGCAGGTTAGTGAGATAGGAGATGACTATTGATTTTACATTTAAATTCTTGGAGATTATAGTTGTCAGGAAAGCAAGTAATTGAAATTTCTATCTATGATTTGTGGTGTAAACAATGAAAATGCACCCATTTTGAAGCTAATTTTGATTCGTGATAAGAAATGAATCCTTTCAACAATGTTCAGTGAAAAGATCCTGGGGTAAGTGATATGAGCCAACTTTAGCCACCCCAAGAGCAGGTTTTCATCCTGAGAAAGTCATGCTGTGTATCTGGTGGCATTAGAAGGAATTGTGTACGATGATCTTCTGCCAAGTAGCCAATCTATTGATTCTGAAAAATACTGCTTGTAACTGGGCAAATTAAAGGTAGCAATTCAAGAAAAATGTTCAGAATTGTCAAACAGGAAAGGTGTTGTTTTTCATCAGGATAAGGCCAGACTTCATGTTTTTTGGTGATCAAGCAGAACTTTTTTTTTTTTTTTTTTTTATAAGCGTTTCACCCCGAGCACTACTGTGCAGGGGGCTACGTAGAGAGGAGAAAGGCTGGTTAAATATAGGAAATAACAGAGGGTGGGTGATAGGCGGGTGAGGATACCGAGAATGAGGGTTGGGTAGATGAGAGTGTTGTGAGAATAGTTGGGAGTTAGTGTGATAGGAGGTGTCTATTGACCCTACATTTAAACACCTGGAGATTGTAACTGTCGGGAAAGCAGACTTGTGGAAGGGAGTTCCACAGGCGGGAAGCGCGAGAAAAGAAGCTGTTGGAGTAGAATTTACGGTTACATCTTATTTGTTTAACTGTAAAAGGGTGGGACCTAGTTGCTAATCTAGTATCTCGTGTAAATTCGTGCTTGGGCGGCACCAGAGCTGTGATGTGTTTCCCCAATCGCCATATTTTTTTTTCATCATTTCACCTCAAGAAAGGTAGTTTTACTGCCACTGTTGTGCAGGTGGTTACATAGGGGAAAGTAATGAGAAAGAGGGGTTAATTATAGAGGATGTCAGGAGGATGGTAATAGATGGATGAGAATACCTGTGTAATGGGGATGGAGTGGATGAAGAAAAGTGCTTGAGAGAAAGGATGCGAGTTAGTGAGATAAGAGATGTCTATTGACCTTACATTTAAATTCCTGGAGATTGTAGCTGTTGGCAAAGCAAGCATATAGAAGAGAATTCTACAGTCAGGAAGTGCAAGAAATAGAAGCTGTTAGAGTAGAAATTGCATTACATTTTATCGGTTTCACTGTAAGAGGGTGCGACCTAGTTTCTAGTCTATTAGCTGGTATAAATTCATACATAGGGCACACCAGTGAGCTAAGTTCATTGGAGCAAAAGCCATGAAAATATTTGTAGAAGACGCACACCTAGACATCGTTCTTTTGGAATTTCATTTAACAAAGTTCTTGTAAAATAATCTCAATGGTAAAATTTTCAGTTGAAATTCTGGTAAGACAGAATGTGAAAGCAGAGAACGTTCCTGCAACAAAATGGTTCATATTTAGTTGAATAAATATTTAATGGCATTATTTTGTTTTGCGTTTTAATTTCCCTTAAAAATAAACATGAACTTTCCAGACAACTCAGTGTATATATATAAATATATATATATATATATATGAGATAATGAGATATCCATATATATGGATAATGATATATAAATTTATGCATATTAAGGTAAAATTTAACTAAGTTAAAAGATGGACTAAATCAGAGTGTTTTATTTTGTTGTACTGTCATCAGAGTGTTTTATTTTGTTGCATTGTCAGAATATGACTACTGTATCCTCTGGTGATTTGTAAGAACGCCCAATACAAATCTGACACATGTGTCACTTAAACTAGGTCAACTTAAAATAAAAATAAAATGATATGAAATGTTGATATTTAGAACTAAGCAAAAGATAACCATGACAATGCTAGTGAAATTTTATGAGGAGAAAATTTATTTAGTTTTTGTTCTGCAATATCATTGCTTATGAAATAATGACTGAATTGATAGACTTTCATCATGTAAAACCTTTCCACCTTCACTAATATTGCTGTGTTCATATGATAAAAAAATATCAAGAAAGTATGATTTAAAAAGAGATTTCAGTTAATGAAAATGGAAACAAAAAGGAAACTTATAGTTAGAATGTGAAAGAGTTAATTCAAATTTCTTGGGCACATAATTAGAAAAGAGGGCTTGGAGAATTTAACACTCACAAGACATATTGAAGACTAGTGGAACAACATAAAACAGTGCATAACCTATCATATAAACCTAGATTTTTGATCATAAATGGATGGCAGAACAGATTTTAAGCAAGATAGTCAAAAAGACAAAAAATTTATTAGCTATTTAAGGAATTAAAATCATGAATTGGCATCATCATTAACATCCTGAAGAGAAAAGAGCACATAGATCTCTTTCTCCCCTCTCCCCCCCTCTCTCTCTCTCTATATATATATATATATGTAAGAGATAATGATATATGAATACTGGGGGAAAAATGTATAACATAATGAAATACTCTTCTTTTTTTATATGCCCTGTCTTTTCAGGACGTAGGCGATCATGGCTTTCAATGTCTCCCTATCCCTGATGGCTCTTAGCATGCCTTCTCCTGTTGCACCATGCAATCCTTGTTCCGTCATCCACCTGATCATGTCCGTCAAATATGTTATCTGCTGCCTTCTTCCGTCTCTTTTTATCCTCTATCTGGCCTGTTAGTGTCAGGTTCTCCAAGACCTCCTTCCTCACTGCATGTCCAGGAACTTTAGCTGTCTCTTCCTGATGCTCAGTATGAATTTCCTTTTCGTTTCCATCCTTTCCAAAACCTCATAATTGCACACATGCTAGATTCATGATATTCACAGCATCCTTCTGTAGGACCACATTTCAGCTGCTTCACGTTTTTCCTTCATCTTCAATGATTTTGTTCAGCATTCACAGCTATATTGAAGAAGTGACATCACATAACAATCCAGTATTCTCTTCTTTGTTTCTAGTGAAATTTTCCTGTTTCTTAATACTTTACTCGACTTCTGGAATGCTTCCTTCGCCATGTCAATTCGCCTTTGGTCCTCTGTGTACATAAACCTAAATAAGGGATGCTGGGAATTTTAAATTTAATTTTTTGCTTTTGTAATCTAGTCAGCCTTATTTAGATATTCACTGAAAAATGCTTGAAAGAAAAGCTGCAGCCCAAGTACACATTAATATATATATATATATATATATATATATATATAAGCATGCAGTGTGGGTATAGAAGTAATCCAAAGGAGTATCCTGTACATACAGTGGGAGGATAACTCTCTAAGAGAGCTCTAAATATATATGTATATAAATACATACAGAGCAAATATAAGAAAAATTAAAGCAGACACGCTATTTCAAGGTAAATCGGAAGTATAGGCCTATTTCAGGCAAACCATTATCAGTTTCCATCTTTGTTACACGAGCGTGTAAAATCCTTTGTAAAATAAAGATGGAAGCTGATGTTGGCTCACCTGAAATAGGCTTATACTTCCGATTTACCATGAAATAGCATGTTTGCCTTAATTTTTCTTATAATATATGTATATATATATATATATATTTTCAAAACATGTACTATTAAATATAAGAGACAATGAATGTCTATTATGTTTAATCATAAGCCATTCTAAACGTCATATTTTGTCTTTAATTTCAGTTGAAATTAAAGACAAAAACCCTCCAACATTTGAATAATTTTTTATTAATTTGTTTCTAAGCTTTCAGCTCACATGAGCCATCTTCAGAGAGGTTATTTAGATGGTAATACAATAACATCCATCATCACCAATGATTTTATTTTGTGTTGACATAAAACTTCGCTAGGCAATAGTTACCAAAAATAACAAACGCAGTTCTCAAATTTGCAATGCGGTTCTATGACGTCACACTGCATGATAGCGCGAAATGACAACAAAACCATGTATTCAAATGCAATGTAACGTGTTATGCCCGGATTTAAAGGTGATTTTATTGATTGCTAGTTGTTTAGATTTATTTGCTGCCTCGATACATTAAATATATATATATATATATATATATATATATATATATATAATAAGCATATATTTTATGCATAAAGAAAATTTTAAAAGATTAAGACTGTATAGCCATTTCAATGGGTGGAACTAAGTATGTATCATCAGTGACTTTAATCATCATTATCATACATATATATATATATATATTCAAATCAAAAAGAAAGTGGCATGTAATTAAAATCTCAATTATTAATTGTTGAAAACTGAATATTAAAACTGATCCAGCCTGAGAACTCAATGTAATTAAAATTAGTTATTTAAATGTCTAAATATGTATATGTTTTTTACATATAAAAGTCACCAGAACTCCACTTTTCCTTTTCCCACTCTCTAAAGTGGGTTTCTGGTGACTTTACCAATGCATTCTCTGAAAAATCCTTTGAATTTTTCTATAATAAAAAAGATTGCCGATGAAGTGGATTTATTTCACTGAAATTATAATTAAATAGGTATAATTTTCAAAGTTTTTAATGTAAAATATATATATATATATATATATAGAGAGAGAGAGAGAGAATAAAACATGTGAGAGGCCATGAACATTATGTTTAAAGTGTATACTAATTGTTGTTATTATGACACGTTATGATACATTAAGTGTCCATAATAGTATTTGTGACACTACACGTGTTTCAAGTATAAGATTGACTCTCTTCACGCAAATAAATTTGTGGCTTTATGTATCGAGTTTCTTTTGTTTCTGAGGGCCAACTTGTTCTTTATAAATAAGTAGAAATTAAAACAAACATATATATAATAATGAACTTAATCACAGTAAAGCAACACAAATAATAACAGACTAAAGATCCAAAAATAATGCTAACTTAACAGTAATATAAACTGTCTTGTAACCCGACAAGAATATACCTATATATGTGTATATATACATATATATATATATATATATATATATATATATATACACATATACACACACATATATATCTTCTTCTGTGTGCCCTGTCCCATCAGGATGTAGGCGATCATGGCCTTCCATGTTTCCATATCCCTGGTGGCTCTGAGCACGCCTTCTTCTGTTACACCATGCAACAACTCGTTCTGTCATCCACCTGATTGGTCCTTCAAATATGTTATCCATCATCATCATCATCCTGCAGCCTTGGCCGAGATAGAACCCACTACACCCTTCCAATATTCCCTATTTGTCATAGCTCCTGTAAGTTCTACCTTGGCAATAGATGCATCTCTATGTATCCTATCTGGAAAGTTTAACTTACAAGATCGATTGTGAGATGAATGGGTGCCTCTATAGTACAAACGAATAAACAAGTTCATCTGTGGCACATGCACAATGCCCAACAAACTGGACCCGTCTCTTTTGAACTAAGGTTGATACTCTTGGTAGGTCTCCAAATATCATTTCCAGAGTTGGGTGGTTTTGCCATGAAAGATCAAGTACTCTTCTGAGAAGACGAGTATAACATCCATCTAAACGGCGCTGTTGTTTTGCTGAAAGAGTCCAAGTTTCAGATCAATAGAGTAAAGTTGGTTCAATAAGTGCATGAAAAACTTGGATTTTGATCTTACGATCAAGATTGGATTTCTAGATCTTATCCATTTTCTTACAAGCATTCCATGCTATGCCTTTTCTGAAATCAAAGTCTTTTTCAGAATTCTTGATGTGTCATTCTAGATATTTGTAGTCTTCAACACATTTAAGGATATTATTTGAGAGAGTTTTAATTTCATGATTGCTGTGAATGTTAATTGGCATACACTCAGTTTTGGTTTCATGCAGGTGAAGCCCTGAACAATTTGCTGCTGATCCAAGAGAAGATAGGAGTGCCTGAGCACTAAAGAGGTTGTCTGACAAAAGCGCAATGTCATCAGTAAAATCAGCATCGGTGATATAAATTGCAGGGTAACATGAACTTTTCTAGGCTGATACATGAGTCCATTTTCTTTTATTGTATCCACAGAAATGCGCATGATGTAGTCTATTACAATGATGAAAAGGAAATGTGCAAGTGTATCACCTTGGAGAATACCAGCTAGAATATCAAAAGGCTCTGTTTCACCGTCTGGAGTCAGGACTGTGGCTTGTGTGTTTATATACAATACTTTAATGGCTTCAATGATTTCTACTGGTATGCCATAAAGTAAAAGAATTTTAAACATAGTTTCACGGTTGTCTGAGTTGAAAGCTTTACTAAAGTCTACAAAGATAAGAGCTGCAGTTTTATTGCAGAATGTGATTTCCTGATTTGGTAATCCTCCAAACCTACCAGAAGACAAATCCCTTCCAAAAGTTCAGATTAGTAATGCTTTGAACATACTAATAGGAGAGTACACCATTGCAGAGTTAGGTTTTGTTCTAAAGAGGACAATGAACAAAGCTCTTGGTCCAGAGAAGATTCCAACCATCTTGTAGAAAGACCCTATTTTTTCACCAATAACTTCTTGACCTACATAATTATGCAAAGGTCAGCAATGTTTCACCAACCATCTGGCTATGGTCACAAATCATTCCCACTCCCAAAAAGGGTGATTTGACACTGCCAACCAACTATTGTGGTATTTCATTGCTGCATATAACTGCGAAAATTTATAACAAGCTACTTCTAAATTGTGTTTGCTCAAAAATAGAGCCTATAGTGGGTTGCTTATCTATTCTTTTTCTGTTAGTTGTGGGAGTCCGTTTTAGTAAAGTGTAATTGTATATTGTTGCAGGTTAACAGAATTTGGCCTTGTGGTAGATAGCCCACTATAAGTCATAGAATGATTATAAAATCAAGAAAAGCAATTTGAGTTGGAAATAACATTGATACATAAACACATGTTAATAAATGTTTTTACAATTAAAGCAATACTTGAATATAGGTGCAACAGAGGTTAAAATGTTCATAGAAAATAATAAGATGAAAAAGATAATTAGCGCTTAGGAATGTGAGGAGCGGAGGTATGTGAGGAATGTCTTTGAAGTAGTCGCTCCTTAGGTCAGTAAGTACTTTTTGAGACAGGAAAGAAGGAAAGAGGCAAGCGTAGTAGCCGCTCGACTTAAGTCAAGGGGATTGGTTAATTAGACTTTTCTCCTTGGTCTTTGCCTGGTCTGTTTGCTGGGTGCTTTTTGTCTCGGCTTTTTATATCTGCTTTTTGGATCAAAACAGCTCGTTTTGAGATTTCACACTTGTATTTGATTCTGGGCTTCCCATTGGCTGGTAAATAAAATTCATGTAGGCTCGCAAAATGGAAATTTGATATTTGATTCATTTTTATTTTTCAACCGGAACATCTGCGTGAATCTACCTGCGCAGAGACAACTTTTGTTCATTTGCTTTCTGGTCGTTATTGAGCAAACATCAGGTCCCTCGCTTTTGCTCGGTATCACCCCAAGCCCATTCTATACAAAAACCAAAATGGTTTCTGCCCAGGTCATTCTACTCTTAGACAAATTTTCACTCTGCGTAGAATAATTGAGGAAATCACATTCTGCAATAAATGTTATCCATTGCTTTCCCCTGTCTCTCTTTTCCTCTATCTGGCCTGTTAGTATCAGATTCTCCAAGCCCTCCTTCCTCATTTCATGACCCAGGCACTTCAGCTGTCTCTTCCTGATGCTGAGTATTAATTTCCTTTTTGTTTCCATTATTTCCAAGACTTCATCATTGCTCACATACTCGAGCCATGATATTCACAGCATCCTTCTGAAGAACCACATTTCAGTTGCTTCAAGTTTTTTCTTCATCTTTGATGGTATTGTCCAGCATTCACTGCCATATTGAAGGACAGACAGCACGTAGCAATCCAGTACTCTCTTCTTAGTTTTTAGCAAAATTGTCGTGTTTCTTAATACCTTACTCAACTTCTGGAATGCTTCCTTTGCCATGCCAATTCGCCTTCAGATCTCTGTGTCACACTTTCTGTCTTCTGTTATAATGCTTCCCAGGTATTTAAATTTTTGTACCTGCTTGATTCTGGTATCCCTGACCTGTATTTGGCATTTTGGGCTGCCCTTTTTACTGATGACCATGCATTCAATTTTCTTGTAGTTTATTTCTAGTCCTTTCTTGTTACTTTCTTCAGTGACCTTCTGTAGGAGGTCTTGTAGTTTCCTTTCTGTGTCTGCTATCAGCACTGTATCATCTCCGTACCTTAGGTTGTTTAAATTGTGGTCTCCGATGACAAATCCAGGCATAACTTCTAGGGTCCTCAAAATATTCTCGCTGTACAAGTTGAACAGGTCCGGTGAAAAGACACATCCTTGTCTTACGCCTCTTTCTATATTTGTACATCTACTCAATTCATTACCTGTCCGTATACTGTTGCCTTCTCCATGGTGATTTATTGAGACACCACTTCTAGTTAGCTGGCCGTTGACTCATCAAGAGTTCCTCCGCCCTTTGCAGGTGAATGTTTTCTTTTTTTTGTCTTACTGGGTTGCTAACATCCCGTATATATAGAAAAAAAGGGGTGGAAGAAAGAACAAATATTAAGTATATACTTAGTATAAGTTCAAAGAAGTATTCCTGCAAAAAAAGTCAATTCCCTTAGTTACTCCTAACTAGCAAAAGAGAAAGTATCACATACCCAGTAAACAGAAGATATTTTCTTTGAAATTTTGTACTTCCTCAAAGAGGACCTCTGTTTTAATTTGGATATTCCTGGCAAATGCATATTTTTTTTTTTGCAATACCACATTGTCTAGGGCGGGGGCACACAGGCAAATTATAATGCTAGTAAATATTTTGCAATACAAAAATCAGTTTTAAATTAAACATTAATATATTTATAAACTTAATACAAGAGAAAAACAAAAAAAATAAATTTAAATTATTCTGAAAAACAACATTGCAAACAAAGCATGAAAAACAGTGAATCAAAGAAATTTTTTTTCTTTCTTCCTTACCCATTACACTACAACCAAAACTAACCACGAATGGTAGAAAAACTTAGAATTACATACCCAGTAAACAGAAAATATTTTCTTTCAAATATCGTCCTTCCTCAAAGAGGACTTCTGTTTTAATTTGGATATTTCTGGCAAATGCATATATTTTTTTTTTTTTGCAATACGAGTCAGTTCAGTGCCATATATGATACACGCTTGGGCAATCATGTCTCAAAAGAGACATGACTGACTGGGCAGAAGATTATCCCGACCACGTGGTCTAAAAGGGAGGGGTAGACAGACGAATTATAATGCTATTAAATATTTTACAATACAAAAATCAATTTTAAATTAAGCATTAATATATTTATAAACTCTAATACAAGACAAAAACAAAAAAAATAAATTTAAATTATTTTGAAAAAAAAATATTGAAAACAAATACCTCTCTTTAATGAGCATATATTTTATATACATGTATACTACAGACTGCTGAAAAGTACTTGCCTCTTCCTATATATCATTATAGTATGGCCCCAATGCTCACTTAAGTCGTGAAATTGACGAACAGCATAAAATCCAGATTTCTATTCCCACAGTGTTTACAATGTCCAAAATTGTACTCTTTCTCAAATGAATCTGTAATATTTTAAACAATATAACTACAAATATATATATATATATATATATATATATATATATATATATATATATATACACACTATGGTGAGAATTTGACAAAATTATTAATGTTAGGCTGAGAACTTTTCAGCAGCACCTCATATATATTAGAGAAAGTGAAAGGCAAACACATACAACT
The DNA here is from genome assembly GCA_037127315.1 of Ascarosepion bandense. Classification (NCBI taxonomy): domain Eukaryota; kingdom Metazoa; phylum Mollusca; class Cephalopoda; order Sepiida; family Sepiidae; genus Ascarosepion; species Ascarosepion bandense. Next base: position 370,133 of record JBBBDQ010028501.1, on the reverse strand, counting down.
AATTGACATATAAGTAGACTTAATTCCCTTCGAGGTCACAAGAAGAGTCAGAATGCAAAATAAAGGATTTTGTATCAGGGAAATAAATCCCCCAGCTGAATTGGCCTGACATTATTATCGCATTTGAATCAGCTCCTACTGAGTTACCATGGAGACAATGAGAGACCATAGAATTCCCTCTTCAACTCCCAGACCCCAGCCTTATCAAGCTATAAGGCAGAAAAGCCAGAAGGTTAACACAGTCACTCTCCAAAGATCAAATTATATAACGATGACTACAATACAAGGAATTTTTTCCCTTTTTTTTTTTGAATGTGTGTTAGCCCACCACCATGTATTCTGGTTTAAAAGCATTGCTACTATGACCACAGATGCAAAAGCCTCTGTTTCTGCATTCTCCTTTTTTGACCTTTTCATCTATTAGCAAATGACATTTACAGGAAGGTAGAAGATAAGGAGGAGCATGTCTCTTCCTGTTATAGGTAACTTTGGTTGCAGAAGGAAGGATGAAAGTGATCCAGGGTTATTATTAGTATTATTTTTATTATTATTGATGCTCTTTGTTCATTTCATTTTTTGACAAAGATTTTTTGGGGGTTTAATTTAGGCATCATTCAGAGTAAACTCCCCTTATTGTCATTTGTGAAGTTTGCTTACCTCACTTGTTTCTTTTCATATTTTCATTGATGCAGGTACTCTGGTACAATTCATTCTTCTGGTCAAATACAGCATGAACACTTTATTATATATATATATATATATATATATATATATATATATATATTTGGTGTATCAAGGCAGCAAATAATTTTCTAAACATATACTATTAAATATAAGAGACAATGAATGTCTATTATGCTTAATCATGAACCGTTCTAAACATCGTATTTTGGCTTTAATTTTAGTTGAAAATAAAGACAAAATCCCTCCAACATTTGGATAATTTTTTATTAATTTATTTCTAAGCTTTTGGCTCGCATGAGCCATCTTCAGAGAGGTTATTATTATTATTATTAGCGGAGTCTTATGTCAACACAAAATAAAATCGTCGGTGATGGTGGATGTTATTGTATTACCATCTAAATAACCTCTCTGAAGATGGCTCATGTGATCCGAAAGCTTAGAAATAAATTAATAAAAAATTATCCAAATGTTGGAAGGTTTTTGTCTTTATTTTCAACTGAAATTAAAGCCAAAATACGACATTTAGAATTGCTCATGATTAAACATAATATACATTCATTGTCTCTTATATTTAATAGTATATGTTTAGAAATATATATATATATATATTGTTCAGAGTGTTGTCCTCATCTTTATTGCCATATTCCATATTCATAATGTTACGACTATTCTATGCTCTGACCTTCTTCAGGTGACTGGAATTTTAAACCGAACCCTTTATTTTATTCACTGGAACATATTTCTCTTCATCCATGATGTATTACTTATCTCCCTTTAACTCAACTTACTAAGTTATTTGTTCACCACTAGTGTAGCCAGGTACTGAACACACAATTCTTTGGGTCAAGTCACTTGATCTAACCAACACTTGTGGCCACCAGGCCATGTATCCTTGTAGATAAAAGCATTGAGTAGATGCAGTGACTTGCCCTAAAGAGTTGTGCATTCAGTCCCTGGCTTCAGATAACTTAGAGAGTTGAGTTAAAAGAAGATGCTTAAGACATCTAGAAGTGGCATGGCTCATGGATCGATAACAGTATACCCAAGTGATTGAAATAAAGGGTTCAGTTCAAAATTCCAGTCACCTAAAAAAGGCTGGAGTGTACAAAGGTTGAAACATTGTGAATATGAATATGGCAATAAAGATTAAGACAACAGTGTGAACCTGCAAATAATGTAAATACTACATTATTTCAGAAATATAGACAAATATATATTTATATTTAAAGGAAAACTCAATACATCATATGAAGTGGTTATAAATTATAATTTATTTCTATGAACTAATTAGTTCATTTCTTTAGGTGACAATTAATTTCATTTGGTATGAATATTTTCCTGGAATAAACATTTTTTTAAAAGTAAACGGAAATGAAGTAACATGACCCACAATAGAAATGTTAGCTTTGTCTTGAGTAAGAATCACTATGACCAGGGGAGAAAAAAAATTCATTGTGTAGAATGAGTGACCATAAAGCCATTACACGCCCACTCACAAGCACATTAGTATGTATGCATATAAAACCCTAGATGATCTTGAAAAAAACTTCATTCTGTAGTGGAGTAGTGTAAGAAATAATTTCTTAATGCTTCCAAAACAAAGCTGCCATCCTTTAACCACCATAGACAATGGCTCCTGGCCACCATCAGCATGGATCAGGTTCATCTCCCTGAAAGCAAAACACTGCACCTCCTCAGCCTAACTCTTTCAGCCGACCTCAAGTTGAATGAATACATTGAATCCATAGCAACATCTGCTGCTAGAAAGGTCAGTTCACTGTATTTTTCCCATCTGAATCATTTTCATTTCAGGGTTCTTGACAAAATCCAATGGAGAATCTGTTGTGTAATTTATTCCAACCTGGTAGCTCAACTCCAGTCACTTTCTCACCGACATAATGTGGCTTCCTTCTGTCTCTTCCACATATACTTTCATGGCTTCTGCCCTGATGCACTTAGCTCTCTGGTGCCTCTCTGCATGAATTTACTCAAGCTACTAGACTTGCAACTAGGTCCCACCCTTTTTCAGTGAAACCAATCAAATGTAACCACAACTTCTATTCTACCAGCTTCTTTTCTTGCAATTCTCGCCTGTGGAATTCACTTTCATATACTTGCTTCCCTGACAGCTATAATCTCCAAGAATTTAAATTCAATGTCAATTGCCATCTCCTATCTCTTTGACTTGTGTCCATTCTCTGACGACCCTTGTATCATGTTCTTCTCCTTTTTCACTCTACTCTCATGCAGCTCTCTTCACACCAGTGTTCTCATCCTTCTCTTACCCATTCTCTGACACCCTATGTCATTTGTTCCTCTTTCTTATCACACTCCTCTGATGTAACCACCTTTGCATGAGTGGCAGTACTGCCTTGCTTGGGGTGAAATGATTATAATAAAAAAAAAGTAAGAACATACTTACGCATATACAGGTATATCCATATACACATATATACATACTTATACATATGTACCTACAAATAATTCTATGCATGCACCTACACATACACACATACATACATATCCACATATAAATATTATGTTTGCATACTCACATACATATTTATGAAAACTGGACTTACATGCGTGTATTTAATACTAGCATATATTTACCCAAATATACTAAAAAACCTCACATATACTCACAAAATACACATATATTCACATACTTACATACACGTATATGCTTACATGTACACAATCCTGCATGTACATACATAGATGATTTTGTGTATGCATAAACATATATGTATACATATAAATTTCTTATCTATGTACACCCTCACCTTTCTATATCCCTGTACTTAATATTGAGCACCAGGAAGAGACAGCTAAAGTTCCTGGGACATGCAATGAGGAAGGAGGGCTTGGAGAACCTGATACTAACAGGCCAGATAGAGGGAAAAATAGACAGGGAAAAAGCAACCGATAACATATTTGAAGGACCTAATCAGGTGGATGATGGAACGTGGGTTGCATGGTGTAACAGAAGGCGTGCTCAGAGCCACCAAGGATAGGGAAATGTAGAAAGCCATGATCGCCTACGTTCTGAAGGGACAGGGCACATAGAAGAAAAAGATGAAGTATTTTGACAGCAATTCATCTTTTATGGAAAGACAACTGATAAAGCAGTGCGATGAAGCTTTTATTTAATATATCTTTTGTTCAGATCAGTCAGTCAGTTAAGTTCCATACATAATACATGCTTTGGGTGATCATGTCTCTAAAGAGGCATGACTGACTGGGTAGAAGATTATCCTGCAGTAGGTTGCCATTGCCTTCTCTGGTAGACTGGTTGCCAGCTATAGCTATAGAACCCAATCTATCCTATTATTTAACCTATAACTGGAGGGAAGAGTTGGATTAATATCTTTCCCAAGGGTATTTGTGTCTGTAAGTGAATGCAAGGAATTCAACTGGAATTCGAAAGCGACACCCCAATGCACATTTGTTCAGTTAATTTTCATTTTTTCTGATACATAAATTATATAGAAACTGTTTATATCTTCTGTATGTCCAAGTGCTTTTGGTTATTCTTTTACTCATTCTTCTTCTTCTGTGCCTTGTCCTTTAAGGACGTAGGCAATCATGGCCCTCCACAACTCCCTATTTCTGGTGGCCTTTAGCACACTTTTTCTTGTAGCAACACACAAACCTTGTTCTGTTATCCACCTGCTCAGGCCCTTCAAATATGTTATGTACTGCTTTCCTCTATCTCTATCTGGCCTGTTGGTATCAGGTTCTCCAAGCCCTCCTTCCTTATTGCATGTCCCAGGAACTTTAGTTGTCTCAATATTAATTTCCTTTTTGTTTCCATCCTTTTTTTTTTGTTTTGTTTTTTTAAAATCATATCACCCTGAGCAAGGCGGCAACGCCACTGATGTGCCGGGGGCTACGAAAAGAGTGAAAAGATTAGAAGAGAGAAAGCCGGAAACCACATCCTAAACAGGGAACAAGGGATGAGCCTCTACACTTGTTCAATAGACGTGGGTGGAGTGTGAACTGGGCAATAGTTTAGTCTATCTACTCTAATTGGAAAAAAAAAAAGTGAAGATTGGAAGAAAAAACCGGAAACCACATCCTAAACAGGGAACAAGGGATGAGCCTCTACACCTGTTCAATAGACATGGGTGGAGTGTGAACTGGGTGATAGTTTAGTCTATCTACTCCTATTGAAGAAAAAAAAAAAAAAGTGAAAATTGGAAGAGAAAACCGGACACCACATCCTAAACAAGGAACAAGGGATGAGCCTCTACAACTGTTCAATAGACATGGGTGGAGTGTGAACTGGGCGATAGTTTAGTCTATCTACTCCAATTGAAGAAAAAAAAAAATTAGGATTGGAAGAGAAAACTGGAAACCACATCCTAAACAGGGAACAAGGGATGAGCCTCTACAAACCTTGTCATTGCTCACATGCTCGATCCACGATATTGGCAGCATCCTTTAGTAGAACCACATTTCAGCTGCTTCAAGTTTTTCCTTCATCTTTGATGATATTGTCCAACACTCACTGCCATATTGAAGAATTAACATCACATAGCAATCCAGTGTTCTCTTCTTTGTTTCTAGTGAAAGTTTCCTGTCTCTTAATACTTTACTCAGCTTCTGAAACGCACCCTTCACCATGCCAATTTGCCTTCGGATCTCTATGTCTCACTTTCCGTCTTTCTCATTGCTAAGGTATTTAAATTTTGGTATCTGCTTGATTTTAGTATTCTCATCTGTATTTTGCATTTTGGGCTGCTCTTTTTGTTGATTTTTACTCTTAACAAAATGTATGAATTGTTTTATATATTTATCTAAAGTTATAGGTATGGTTTATTTTCCAAACAGAGTCAACATATATTGGCTGTGTTCATACTTGAAGTAAATAATAATAACAAAATGAAAATTAAATAAAACTTGACTGCTGTACCTTATCAGTTGTTATATAAGAAACTTGTGTATGTATACAGGGTACGATGAAGAAACTTTTGTCTAAATTATGCAAAAATGAAAATAACATTGACATCTAATTTTGACAGATATATTTCCCAAAATTGCACACAAATATCTTGAAATATTAAAGAGTAGATTTATTCAATAAAATTGCCATTGGCTTCAACCATAGACTAATTTGGAATCTCCTGCAACTTTTCTGAATGATCTCAATGTTTATGTTGATGAATGCAGCCATAATCCTTGTCTTCAGTTCGTCTTTGGTATTACAAGAAGTTTTGTTAGTCTCTTATTCAACTGTACCCCACACATAATAATCAAGGGGGTTGCAGTCTGAGAAGGTAGGTGGCCATGTGTAAGAAATGATGAAGTTGCAGTAATTGCCTAATAGCCATGACTGGTTTCTCCAGCTTGTGTGGTATGATGCTGAGTCTTGTGATCAGACAAAGCAGCTACCTTCTTGACCCATGGCAGTGCTACCTTTTTTAGATACTTGATGTCAGCCCCTGTTTTAAGTCTGACCCCCTGTGTGAAGTTGAATGGAGACATGATGTCACCCTCACTAGTGATGACTTCAAACACCTTGATGTTGACTGGATTTATCATCCAAATTTTTCTGAATCCTCTGCAGTCCTCAGTTTGACAGTCAGTTAAGTGCCATACGTGATACACGCTTTAAGCAATCATGTCTCAAAAGAGGAATGACTGACTGGGCAGAAGATTATCCCACAGTATGTTGCGATTGCTTTTTTTCGTAGATTGGTTGCCAGCCAAGGCTATAGAACCAAATCTGTCCTGTTATTTAACCCCTAACTGGAGGGAAGAGATGGATTGATACCTTTTGGCATGAAGGCAATGTAATGCAACATGCTGTTTCAAAATTTCAAAATTGTGTTTTAGTGCTATTTTTCTTAGAGAGTGTCCCCAACTGCCTCTACAACATGCATGTGCAAAATTGAAAAAAATAAAATGGCAATAATCTAACCATCACACCCATTATGTATGTATGTATGTATGTATGTCTAGTCATTTCCAGGCTGTGCAGTAGTTGTTTGTGTATGTACCATGCATGTATGTATGTGTATAAATGTTTCTTTTGGGGTAAAGATATGTCTATGTATGGTTCTTTCCTGTATGTGTAGTATATTTTTCTTGTATGCAATTATATGTTCATAAATAAATTATTTCACTCTGATACACCCCTGTCAAAGAACATTTACTTTCTAAGCAACATTGAGCTTTGCTGTAAATAGCAAACACCTCTTGGACATTACTGGTTGACATTCTCAATGTTACTATATTAAAAATCTTGCCATATAAACGGTATTGATTTCTTACATCCCCAGCACTGACTGACATTTTTCTCACTTTCTTTTCTCTCACATTTTTTGTTTGGCTGTGAAAGTGAAAAATCCAAGAAAATATCTCATAAAAAAAAAAATGCAAATGAAGAAGCAGCCCCATGACCAACTCTCCTCTTCTCTACAGAGATCTTAGAAGGCAGATATTAACTTTTAAGTTTCCTTGACTACAAACAAAGATCTAAGTTTGTAAGATATTTAATAGCAGGGAGTTAGTAACTGGAGTCAGTAGACACCTTTGGGGTTCCAGAAAAAAGTCTTTTATGATGATCATAAACCATATGTTATAAACCTTCTGTTTTCTTTCCACAGAACTTTCATATTGATTTACTTTTCATTGTCATGAGAAAAGCAAAGCAATTTTACATTGTCTATATTTCACATAGACAACCTCAAAGATTTAAAAAATGGATTTTTAATATATATATATATATATATATATATATATACATATATATGTGTGTATGTGTGTGTGTGTGTAAACAGATTAACTGCTAACCACAATATACTCTTTTTCGGCTGTGACTACAAATTATCTCATGCTTGGCATTTTTGGAGCACTTTTCATCTGCAGGTGCTAACAACACCAAGTTTATTCACAGTGATACTTTTAGTGTGAAAACAATGCTAAGACTTCAGCTGAAGCTATAAATCAACTCATAAAAATGTTTTACTGCCTCAGTTGGTTATAACAAAATTGGTTTTTGAAGTCAAATTTATCACTGGTAGGATCAGCATATTAAGCAACAGTTAGCCCCATCAGTACCTTGATGGACGACTACTTTGGAAACCCAGGTGCTGTAGACTTGCATGTGTGGGTTGTACAATGCATAATGGCTTGGAATGAGAAATCAGAGAGTTTTTGAACTCCAGTCAAATTTATTAGGTTCAGTCAGTCAGTCAATTAAGTGCCATATGTGATACATGATTGGATGACTATATCATTTTTGACTGACTAGGCAGAAGATAGGTTACCATTTTTTCTGCAGTAGACTGGTTGCCAAACAAGACTATAGAACCCAGTCTCTCCTGAAAGAAGAAAAGATGGATTCATGCTTTTCCCAATGATATAAATGTGCAAGTCAATGCAATAAATTAAACTGGAATTCAAATTCGGCTCTACCAATTTCCTATTCTGATCCAATATTCATTACACCAGAATGCATATCCCATAAACTAAAATGCACATCCCAGGATGTTATCATCACTTATACAAAAATACCCTTGATGGTACTATATTAAAACTTTACTTTTAACTGAATGTATGGCTTGTTTTATGTAATTATCTAAGGTCATAGGTATGTTTTAATTTCCAAACATGGTTAACATATTGTGGCTGTGTAATTAAAGATAACTGGTTTCAATGAAGCTTTTTATTCAATCAATCATTTGTTCAGTTTGTTTTCTTTTTTCTGATATATAAATTATCTCATGCTTGGCATTTTCTGAAGCACTTTTCATTTGCAGATACTAACAACACCAATCTAAATGGTTGGCAACGGATCTTTGAAAAAAAAAATCCAAACCAGCATAGAAAAGATTAGAAAAAAGCGTATGAATTTTTGTATAAAAGCCAATTATCAGCATACACTAGTAACTGGAAATTGCTATCCAAAATATCTGAAATTGTAGTGGAAATATTAGCTGTTTTCTTATAAGGAAATATTTGGGATTCATTGACCTGATATCTAGTACCACTTTCGCTTGATGTTTATTAAATTTTTCAATTAAAAGAATTCAGATGAATAGATTTCTCAAGTCTAGTTGTTGTACTTTTCAGCACTGATGGGACTGACTTCATAACATATTAAGTTGTGTCAAACATCAACATCTTTATTATGCAACTATTTCCTCTTCACGTTACATGTGCTATCCCTTTCAGTTGTTACTGCTGTTGAAAGGTTTCAAGTCATGTAGTTTTTGTGATTTCTTATAGTTTTTTTTGTTTTTGATTTTGTAGCACCAGTCTGCAATGTCCAAAGAAAGATGGTCTTCAGCAAGATCAACAGGCTTCACTCACTCAAAGTTATTTTCAACCCTTGATTTTAGAAAGCAGTTGTATACGGCTGTCAGTTTAGATATTTCTAAAAGAACTGGTACGATGCATAACATTTATATGAAAGTCTTGATCCGATGAGACTATTTATGATAAAAACATGATTTAAATTTTTAGGTTACTTTTTTTTTTTGTTTTTGTTTTTTTTTTGGAGCAGTTTGCACTGTAGATTGAAACTACGTTTAGTGCAGCCTGTTCTATGTTCAGTTTCCTTATCTCTTATACTAAATTTTTATTACTGTATGTTGGTCATTAAGGGTAAATCATTAAATAGATTAATTTTATACAAGTAGGAAATGGTTAAAATAAGTGGCAGTTAAATAAATGGACAAAGTTAAAAGCCATAGAACTACCAATATTAAGAATTCTTTATCGTTTTATCTTTTCTTTCCACTACCAGAGTTTGTGGTCATTAAAAATTTCATCATTAAAGTGAATAAAAGTTTTTTAAGTAGTTGTTTAAATCCTATTTATGATATCACTGTTTACATTCACAACTTGTGGCAAGAATATTAAGAAAAAAGCAAGAGAATCTGTGAAAATATTTAAAAGTGAATAATCCATGAGATTATGGCAAGTAAAAAAGATGCCTTCCAGAAATTAAGCAAATTTTAAGAGATAGGTAAATTCAATAAGAAAGAAAACTGAACTGCTATGTTACATCTAATTTTCTACATGGCAGTAAAACCTAGAAAATCTTTTCTCAGAAGAAAGGCACTTTAAGTGGCAGAAATACAGTTCTCCCGATAAATAGATAGAACATACGAGTTGTAAGTTAGTTTTAAGAAAAATAAAAACTGCAAGGAAACTTATACATATAATAAAAAAAGAGAAAGGGTTTAATGAGGAAAGGTAGTCCAGAGAATTAAACACCCACAGAACATGCTGGAAGCAAGAGAAACAGAAAAAAAAACAGTAAATAACTTACTTAATGCTTGTTTAAATGGATGTTAAGATGGGGACAAAAGTGATGGCAAACGATCAAAAGTAACTTAGAGAAATGAAAGTCAGAATTGTGGACAAGCATACTAAAGAGACATGTTATATAAATGAAAAGAATCCATTGATAAATTCATCAACAGTTGAGGAAGTAACATTTTTATCATTAACTTTCTTCCATTTACAATTTTGAAAAACTTAAAGGCAGCATTAATTGCCCTCTTCTGTCTTCCTAAATTTTATTCCTTTATTGACCTTTTCCCTGTTTCTCCTCATTAAAGTCTTCTCAGGATATTTCAAACCCTGTAACCTATAGTGAGTGCAAAATAATAACTCCCTTCACCCACTCCCTTCAAATTCAGAGAACTGAAAATGAAAAGGAATTCAAGAGTACATGATAACTTCTTTTTAGACCAATGAAAACCTAACCTAAAACATTTGATAAAATATAACACAAAGATCGATTTGAAATGCAGCTCTATTGACAAATGTTAAACAAATCACGAACAGAACATGTAAGCTATAAGCTTTAAGAAAAACAGAAAATATAATGAAACTTATATTTGGAGTCAAAAATGGATAGCTGAAATTTCTAAAACTTATAATGAGGAAAGATGGTCTGGAGAATTCAACACCCATAGAACATACTGAAAACAAGAAAAACAGAAAGTAACCTACTTAATGCATTTTGTTTGAATGCATAGCAAAACAGGAAACAAAATGTGATGTTAAATAGTCAAAAGTAACTTAGAGAAATAAAAGAGTTGTGGACAAGCATGATTGCTCACTTACTAAAGAGACATGGCATATATATGAAAAAGAATCCATTGATAAATTCATCAAAATTTGAGGAAATAACATTTTTATCAGTAACTTTCTTCCACCTACAATTTTGAAAAATTTAAAGGCAGCATTAATTGCCCTCTTCTGTCTTCCTAAATTTTATTCCTTTATTGACCTTTTCCCTGTTTCTCCTCATTAAAGTCTTCTCAGGCTATTTCAAACCCTGTAACCTATAGTGAGTGTGAAATAATAATAACTCCTTTCAACCATTTGCTTCAAATTCAGAGGACTGGGAAGGGTAAGGAATTGGCAAGCATATGTGAAATTTTCTATCAACCAATGAAAACCTAGCCTTCACAGGAATTGACCAGTGAGCTGAAAAGAAGGAAAAAATAAATTTGCAAGCCTGTGGGAAATTGTTTTGGGGACAAATAAAGACATTCTTATTTCTACAGAAATTAGCTATTGAGCCAAGATGCAAAAAAGAAAAGAAATTATCAAACCCATGTGAAATTCCCTTTGATATAAAATAAGGAGAAAATTAAATTAAGACGAAAAGAGCATCTGAAGTCATATGAAAGGTTTTCTTTGAGTTCCTCAAGGCCAGTGACTAGCATTGAAGTTCTTTCCAGTGTAAAAATATTCACCAGTTATATTTTTGGCTTTTAATCAAACACATGGCGTTTCAAAGAATATTCTTTCAACTATCCAAGAAAGTTAAGTATTTCAATCTATCTCTCTTCACCTACTTTTGAAAGTATGCAACCATATATCTCTTAAATGAGCAGCAAACTCTCTGACCTTTGTTTTAAGAATTTTCTAATATTATTTTGTATCAGATCTTTTAATTTGTTGTATGAACATTTCCTCTTCATAGGAATTCAGTAGAATTGCATACTTTAAAAAATTCCTGGTTTATTTTCCTGAAACAAGCTAATTAGTCTACTTCAAGCATGTAGATGCATAAATAAATTTTGTTAAAGTTCTTTTTAAAATTATCTATGTATTTTCTTGGCATTACCATTCTTCATTCATCTTCTTGGAATGGGTAAATCAACTGTTCATTTTAACCCTAAAGCCTCTTCTTCTTCTTCTATGTGCCCTGTCCCTTCAGGACGTAGGCGATCATGGATCTCCACGTCTACCTATCCCTTGTGGCTCTTAGTATGTTTGCTCCTGTTGCTCCTGGCAACCCCCGTTCCGTCATCCACCTGATCAGACTCTGCAGATATGTTATCCGCTGCCTTCCTCTGTCTCTCCTTCCTTCTATCTGACCAGTCAGTATCAGGTTCTCCAGGCTCTCCTTCCTCATTGCATGTCCCAGGAACTTCAGTTGTCTCTTCCTGATGCTCAGCATCAATTTCCTTTTTGTTGCCATTCTTTCTAACACTTCGTCGTTGCTTGTATGCTCAGTCCACGATATCCGTAGCATCCTTCTGTAGAGCCACATTTCGGCCGCTTCCAGTTTTGTCCTCATTTTCGATGATATTGTCCAGCATTCACAGCCGTACTGAAGAACTGACATCACGTAGCAGTCTAGCACTCTTTTCTTCGTTTCTATTGAGATCTTCCTGTGTGTTAGTATTTTGCTCATCTTCTGGAACGCGTCCTTTGCCATGCCAATTCGCCTTCGGATCTCCGTGTCGCACTTTCCATCTCCTGTTAGAACACTTCCTAGGTACTTAAATTCTTGGACTTGTTTGATTCTGTTATCCCCCACCTGTATTTGGCATTTTTGGTTGTATCTTTTGCTGATGATCATGCACTCAGTTTTCTTAAAGTTTATTTGTAGTCCCTTCTTGTCACTCTCCACTGTTACTTTCTGTATGAGATCTTGCAGTTTCCTTTCCGTGTCCGCAATCAGTACTGTATCGTCCGCGTATCTTATGTTGTTCAGGTTGTGGCCTCCAATAATAAATCCTGGTGTGTCATCTAGGGTCCTCAAAATATTCTCGCTGTATAGGTTGAACAAATCCGGTGAAAAGACACATCCTTGTCTTACGCCTTTTTCTATCTTTGTGTATCTACTGAGGTCGTTACCTGTCCGTATGCAGGCCGTTTGCTGCCAGTAGAGATTCTTGATTATTCTTATATCTTTGCCGAAAATGTCGAGGTTGCCTATCATTTCCATCAATTCTTTGTGTCGTATTTTGTCGAATGCTTTCGTGTAATCAATGAATGAAATGCTATCTTAAACCTCCTGCATCCTCATGGCATTGTTAACTTGTTTGGGGTGAAATGATTAAAAAAGAAAAACTTTTAATGTTTTCACAAAAATATTCTTTTATTGCTAGGAAAACTAGATTTATTTGTGAAGCATGTTCGAATGGATTTGGGTAGAAAGAATGAGAGATAGAAGTGTTTAATACCTCATAAATAATGGACTATTCCATTTTGATTACATAGCTAGACATAGGAATGAAAGAAAGAAGGTAATATAGAAGGGTTTAACATCTATTTCAGTGGAATGGAAAAAGTTGTCAATTTCAAATATTTTGATTAAGACCTATTTTTTAAAATAATGATCAACATTCATATTTATGATAGCAATCGCAATATTTTGTTAAGCTCAAATATTTTAACAATGTCATAGGGGAAATTCTATGGATATTATATTGTCATTGAATGTGTCATGTGCTTGCTCAATCATTAACTTAAGAATTAAGATTCATCAGAAAATTCAAGTTGCAAAACGGTACAAGTTCAAAGAAATATATATTTACCGTTTAATGTTCATGAAGCTCTAAATTCTTTCATCTAGAAAAGATATACTTTACTTTTAACATAGGTAGAAATTTATAGTAATATAAGCTGTGTTTATAACTGTCTATTTTAAGTGATTTTATAAGAATATTTTTTCACAATATTTTATCAGTTATGTTGCTATTAAGTTAGTTTGTAGCAGTTAAGAAATTAATTAAAATCATTCTTCTTCTTCACTTTTACAAAAATTCACAATGACGTGTGAAATCCTGTTTTTCCCAAATAGAAAAAGGATTGACCATGTGCTTAAAGAAAAAAATCCAAACCAGATTTCACAAGTAGGTGTTAAAATCATTTTGACCAATGGAAGCAACTTGCAAGACTTGAGGACTTTGCAAGTCAGTGCAAAAATCTAATGACTATAAAAGGGCCCCAATCAGGGTCAGAGAGAGAGAGTCAGATTGAAGCCACGAGACAAAACAACTAAAATGTAACTTCAGCTTCAAATCAACCTGGAGATAAGGTCAGGTCGCACCTTGTTCTCTTTCTCCTTATTTCTTTCAACAATTACTACTATGAATATTTGGTACAAACTCATGATGCCTTTAACTTTCTCATTGAACATTAATTTGTACAAATTCTTGTTATTCCTCCTTTTAATAAATTTCTATTTTAACATGAAAAATGTATATTTTATTCTTACACTATTCCACACATTCCATTCTGCCAACAACCAACCTTCTGATAATTCTCATGATGATAATTCTGCATAAAACTTGTAAGCTGTAGGGAGTTTGGTTAAGTTTGACACAAGGCCGAATTAAAGAAAAATTAACCATCTCCCTACACTACAAGTTGTCATCATTTGAAGTTGAGAAGGTATTATCTGCAGATGAACAAAACTTAGTGTTGAATTGGTTCAGAAAATAGACTGAAAAAAGGGTGAAACAAGATAACATAGAAATTTTTCTTCTATTGTGAGGCTTTTTAATATAGAGAAAATTCTAAGTTTAATCCTTAAAAACAAGTACAAATTCAAGGAATGTTCTGAAGAGAGTCTCTTTAAAAAAAGATTATGAAAAAGTTGAATTTACTCTGTTATTGAAATAAAGAGCGAGTGAGATGTATTGTCTATGCTATTCAAGCATAGATTGCTATTTCATTCTCTGTAACTCTCTGCATCCTAGTGGCATTGTTACCTTGCTTGGAGTGAAATGATTAAAAGGAAAAATTTTAATGTTTTCATAAAAGTATCCTTTAACTGCTAGGAAAACTAGATTTATTTGTGAAGCATGTGAGAACAATCCAGGACTTATAATCAGAGAAAATCATCTGCATATGGACAGAAAGTAAATTGAGTATATGTGCACAAAGATAATATGAAAGATAACAGACAAATGTACTTTCTCACAAAATTTTTAGAAAACTCTACAGTAAGGCTAACGTAAGGAAACATGAGACCCTACCAAGGTTTATTAGCAGTAGGCTTAATTGTAACACTATACAATCTTCTCCTTCTTCTATGTGCCTTGTCTTTTCAGAACGTAGTTGACCATTGCCTTCCACATCTCCCTATCCCTGGTGGCTCTTAGCACACTTTCTTCTGTTATACCACAAAACCCCCATTCTACCATCCACTTGCTCAGGCCCTTCAAGTATGTTACACACTGTTTTCCTCTCTCTCCTTCCCTCTATCTGTAAGTATAAGATTCTCCAAGCCCTCCTTCCTCATTACAAGTCCCTGGAACTTTAGCTGTTTCTTCCTGATGCTCAGTATGAATTTCTCAATACACAAATGATATTGTGTTGGTAGTAAAGATAGAAATAGAATAATGGGACCTCAAAGACAAGTAAATAAAGGAATTTCAGATTAAAGAACTAAAAATGAATCGTTTGAAGAAAAAATGTATGGTTTTCAATAAGAGAAAACACCTGGATGCCAACTATGAGTTGGAGATGTGAAATCAAAAATGTCTACAAATTAAAATATCTGGGAAATGTCTGAACAGAAGAAAAAAAATGTGACAATTAAGTCTGAATGTGCATATATATATGCACATATATGATATATTGTAAAAGCCACCCATGCATCAAACATTGCTACCATATCTGGTTGGGGGCTCCTGCTATCCATCCAGGGGTCCTTGACAAAATCCAATGAAGAATCTGTCATGTGATTAATCCTGACTTGGCAGCTAGGATACAGTCGCTTTCTCACCAATGCAGTGTGGCTTCCCTGTGTCTCTTCTACAAATACTTTCATGGCATCTGCTCTGATGAACTTAGTTAAGTGGTACCCCCTATATATGAATTTTCTTGAGCCGCAAGATTAGCAACTAGGTCCCACCCTTTTACTGTGAAACTAATAAATTGTAAATGCAAATTCTACTCTATCAGCTTCTTTTCTCACACATCCCACCTGTGGAATTCGCTTCCTCTTACTAACTTTCTCAACAGCTACAATCTTCAAGAATTCAAATTTAAAGTCAACAGTCATCTCCTGTCTTACTAACTTGCACCCTATCTCTCATGCTCTTTTCTCCGTCCACCCAACTCTCATCAATATTCTCTTCCTTCTCATACCTTCTTCTTGACACCCCCTGTAACCTGTCACTCTTTCTCATAACATTCCTCCTATGTAACCCCCTATACAACAGTGGTAGTAAAATGCCTTGCTTGGGGCAATATGATTATTTTAAAAAATCCTACGATCTTTCTTTTTTCTGTCTTTCTTTCTTTCTTTCTTTTTTCTTTCTTTTTCTTTCTTTCTTTTACTCTTTTTTTCATTCTTTCTTTATCTTCTTTATCATGCTCCTTTCTCCATCCAATCCACTCTCATCAGTATTCTCTTCCTTCTCTTACCCTTTTTCTGACACCCCATATAACCTGTCGGTCTTCCTCATAACATTCCTTCTATGTAACCCACTGCTAAACAGTGGCAGTAAAATTCCTTGCTTGTGGCCACACGATTATAAAAAAAAATACTTAGAAAATCAAAAGAAATTGGTAGAAACAAAGAAAAGCGTGCTGAATTGCTATGTAATCCCAATCTTCCTATATGACAGTAAATTCTGGACAATTTCCTTACAGATAAAAAGAAGACTAAAGACAATAAAAATGTGGTTCTATGGAAGGATGCTGAAAATACTATAAATGGAGTGTATAAGCAACAAAAAGGTCTTACCAAAGACAGAAACAAAAAAGATATTTAAAATCAGAGAGGTACAGATGAAATTTCTTGAACATATAATGAGGAAGGAAGTCATGGTGAATTTGACACTCACAGAACATATTTGAAAGATCGAGTAGCAAGCTACCTAATTGATGAGCTTGTCTGAATGCATGGCAGAAGACAAAATTTGCTAAGGGCTATAATTGATAAGAGGTAGTGGAGAACCTTGTCCCAAGAGTGACAATTTTTGATGGAAGTTCTTCCTCATGCTAGAAAGATCACTCAGTATTTGGAAAAGCTGACCACTAAAATTAAAATGTTCATCATTTTTAATAGTATTAGACATAATTAGATATATAAGACAAGCTAAAATTTAACTTTTCAGCTGAGAATATGCGACATACTAACTTTGAGTCAGTTGCCCTTAATAGAAATCACTACAGATATTTGTGCCAGAGTGTTATCAGAAATCAGTCATGTTGACCAGCTAAGAGACAAAAAATTGTGAAAAGCATTAAGTATGCAGGCCACTTGTGAAACTGTAATGCCACTTATGATAAAAACATAAAAATTGAATGAGGTTGTCAGATCCTCATATGTTGAAATTGATGAGACAGTCTATTATATTTACTAGGTGTGATGGGTAAATTGTCAACATGGAATACTGCTGTTATATATGGTCAGGCACCACCGCTGTTCATCTCAGTGTTCTTGACAGACTCCAAAAGAGAATCAGTAATGTGATAGGTACCGACTTAGTGACTCGACTCCAGCTGTTTTCTCACCAATGAGATGTGGCTTCCCTCTGTCTGTTCTATAGGTATTTTCATGGCTTCTGCTTTGATAAACTTAAGTCACTGGTGCCCGTGCCACAGGAGTTTACTCATGCAACCAGACTGGCAACTGGGTCCCACCCATTCACAGTTAGATCAATCAAATGCAGATGACAATTCTACTCCAGCAGCTTCTTTTCTCACACTTCCCACCTGTAGAACTTTCTTCCATATTATTGCTTTCCTGATGGCTACAACCTCCAGGAATTTAAATGCAATGTCAATACCCATCTCTTAACCACTTGGCTCTAGTTCTTTCTACATAACCCTGTATATCTTTTCCTTTCTCTCTACCTGTGCAACTGTCATCACACCTGTATTTCCATCCTTCTCTTGCTTCTTTCTCTGACACCCCTTGTAACTGGTTTGTCTTTTTCTTTACTCTCCTCCTATCTAATCGTTTACTCTTATGTAGCCCCCTGCGCAACAGTGGTATTACTGCCTTGCATGGGGTGAAATGATGAAAAACATGTGCTTTTTTTTATTGATTTTGTTGACTGCACAATATAGTAGGGTCAGTTGGGTGCTGTTTATGAGTTAAAGAGTTCCATGATGCAATTTATTCCAGCAGGAATTTAAAAACAGCATGCTGTATTACTTGGTATTCCTAATAGATGTTTCAATACAAATATATCAGAATGTTTGGGCATCAATCTAAAGAGAGTACAGAGGATTTTGAAAGAGTTGGATGGTATATCTAGTCAACATGATGGTGTTTGAAGTAATTACTAGTGATGGCAACATTATGCCTCAGTTCATCTTCCCACAGGATCTGACTCATTATGGAGGCTTATATAAATAGCCTTGAAGATTTAGTGCTGTCCTGAGTCAAAAGGGTGGCTGCTGGAAGAACCTATGTCTGGCAACAAGGCTCTGCTTCATGCCACACAAGTAGAAGAACCCATGGCTGACAGATAATTTCTGCAACTACATCATCCATCTGGCCACCTAACTACCCATACTGCAACAACTTTGATTATAATGTGAGAGACACTGTTGAGTGGGAGACCAACAAAACTCCTCAGAACACCAATGAGGAACTGTAGGCAAGGATTATGGTAGCATTTATCAACTTAAACAAGACTGTCTAGAAGAGTTGCAGGAGATTCCAAAATTGTCTGAAAGCCGTAGTTGAATCCAATGGAGATTTTATTAAAGAAATTTACTCTTTAGTATTTCAAGATATTTTCCTGTAATTTTGGTAAATACATCTGTTAAAATCACATGTCAAATTTAATTTCATTTTTGTGTAATTTAGATGGTAATATATATATATATATATATATATATATTCATCTACAGATAGATCTGTTTCGCTGTATCACGCTGTATCAATCAGCTGTCTAATCATACTGATGTATGATGAGACAGCTGATTGCTTTTTACTCAGGATTGAAACTCGACCAAATTGGCGTCAGTCAGCAATTCTACCTCTGAGCTACAGGCTCTTGGTAGAAGGAGGCAGACTTTTTAGCATGTATATTGTCATTATATATGCCCAATAGTTGAGAGTGTTCTAATTCATTACTGAATGAGTGATGCGTACATGCTAGAGTAGCTACTGTTTTTCAAAGTCTACCATTCTTCCAGAGAGCTCAATCAGGATGTGAGAGTGTATATAGTAACATCTATTTATATACAAAAAATTACATAATTTAACATATATGAAGGTAACCAAAATTTTATCAATATGATATATAGAGCAAAAGTATTCAATAGATAAAAATTTTCATATGTCATTCGTACTAATTTTTCTAGCATAGAAGCGAGCATTTGTACTAACTTTCCTAGTGTAGAAGCTGGGCATTCGTACTAACTTTCCTAGCGTAGAAGCTTTCCTTCATGAAAAGTCCCCGGACATCCTAGCACTTTGTGAAACTAACCTCAACTCTTCTATTCCCTTCTCTGACCTCTCCATCCCTGGCTATCTTCCCCTCTTAAGGAAGGATTCCACTGTCCACATGCATGGGTTGGGGATCTACGTCAGCAAACACCTCCCCATAGCTAGGGTGACTTCACTTGAATCTGCTGCCCACAAGTATGTATGTCTCTCCTCAGTTAGGTTAGTTACTTATTCTTTCTGTACTGTTCTCCCTCCTCTCCTGACTGCTCCCTTTGAGATAGCATTGCTGACAACATTGATAAGGCTGTTTCCTGCCACCCATTCGCTCACATATTTGTATTTGGAGATCTCAATGCCCATCACTCTGAGTGGCTTAAAGACTCTGTTACTGATCTAGTGGGCGTCCACACCATGAACTTCACTATTTCCCAATCTCTTATGCAAGTGGTGGACTTCCCCATTTGCTTCCCAAACACTCCCTCCGGACACTCCTCACTACTAGATATATATTTTACCTCTGCCCCTGATGCCTGTCAAGTCTTGCAGCTTTGTCTGCTCGGCAACTCCAACCATGCTGTTGTCTCTCTCAGTATTTCTTTCCACTCTCACTCCCTTCAGGAGCCTCCTACCTATAGGACCTCCTACCACTACCAAAAAGCTGACTGGGATGCATTTCGCGATTTCCTCTGCGATGTCCCTTGGGGAAAAGTGTTCAAACTCCCAGATGATGACTGTGCCTCTGAGGTCTCGTCATGGGTGAAAGCTGGTATTGATGCCTTCATACCCACCAGGAAGTATTGCCTAAAACCTCATTCCTCTCCGTGGTTCTCTCCTGCCTGTTCGGCTGCCATTGCCCACAGGAACCATTACTTCCGACTATTCAGGAGCCAGTCATCTGATCAAAATAGGCGCCTATTCACGTCTGCGCGCAATAAGTGCAAGAGAATCCTGAATGATGCCAAACAGTTGTTTGCTGAGAGAATGTGACAGCGCATAGCTGACCACAAGTTCGGCTCCAAGGACTACTGGCGGATATGCAAACAGGTGCTTAACAACTGTAAATCTTCTATATCTCCTTTAATCAATGAATTTGAGGTTCTCACATCATCTGTGGACAAAGTTGAGTGCTTTGCCCGCAGATTCTCATCCAACTCCACGTTTGACTCATCTGGAGTATGCTCACCCGATTTCCCATTAGAACTGAGGCCAAACTGCACGATGTACATATTACCCCGAAGGTAGTATCCCGAGTAATTTCAAAACTTGACCCCATAAGGTGAGTGGTGACGACAGAATCCCGGTGATAGTCCTTAAGAGGTGTGCCCCTGAACTCTCCCCTGTCCTCTCTAAACTGTTTAACTACTGCCTTTCTGCTTCCTGTTTTCCTGCATGCTGGAAGTTCTCTTCAGTCGTTCCTGTTTTTAAGAATTGTGGTGAACCCTCGGACCCATTCAACTATCACCCTATCAGTCTTCTACCAATATTCCGGAAAGTGTTCGAGGCCATAATCAATGCTGAAATAGTTCAACATCTTACTGCCCACAAACTCTTCTCTGATAAGCAATATGGCTTCTGCTTTGCCAGGTCCACTGCCGATATGCTAACAACCTTTATGTAGTACATGCTCCAGACCCTCGATGAGTCAGACGAGGCTTGTGGAGTTGCTCTGGACATCTCCAAGGGTCTGGCACTCTGGCCTCCTTTGAAAGCTACGGGGTTACGGCATTACCGGACACCTGCTTGACCTAATCCAGCCTTTTTTAAACAACCACAAAATGAAGGTCGTTTTGAATGAGCATGCCTGTTTATCCTACAGCACGAATGCCGGTGTCCCCCAGGGCTCTATCCTGGGCCCGACGCTCTTCCTTATTTTCATCAACAACCTCCCAGATGAGATCAAGTCCCAAGTAGGCATCTACGCAGATGACACCACAATATACTCCTACACCAGTAAGAAACCTGGCATGGCGGACAGAGATAATCTCGCTGCTGACCTTGAGCGGGATCTACACTCTGTGGTAAATTGGGGCAAGAAGTGGCTTGTCAACTTCAATGCGTCCAAGACCAAGCTGCTGTCTGTCAATCATCACAGGCAACCTCTCCTGCCTCCCATAAGCATGGACCAAATGATTCTCCCTGAGTGCAATACACTGTGCCTCCTTAGCCTTACCCTCTCTTCTGATCTCAAATGGAACCGCTACATCGAATCCATAGCTAAATCCACTGCTAAGAAGGTTGGGTCACTGTTGCTGGTACATGTTCTTTTTGATTTGGAATTAATTTGTCGAACACCGACCTCACTTTCCATGCAAACATCAATTCGGTGAGTGACAGTGTTGATGGTGCTGATTCATTTGATGTTATTCTGTACACCTGTAGAAATTGTTGGACAGTTTTTCTCATTGGCATACCCAATGCTTTTTTTAGATCCCTATTTAGGGTGTCTACAAAGCACTCTGCCAGGCCATTTGACCTTGGATGATATTGAGGGGTTTTAATATGTTCAACCTGAAATGTCAGGAAGAATTCTTTTAATTCTTCCAAAGTGAACTGAATCCCGTTGTCGCTCAATAAATAGCTCATGTAAATGGTTTATTGCATTTCTTCTTCTTGTTCTCTTGCATTGAAACACTTCAGGCCACTTCGAATAACTATCCACAACTACCAAATAGTATTGTCCATCAATAGAACCAGCATAGTCAATATGGATCCTTGACCAGGGTCGGTCCATTTTCAGCCAGGGTTTGTGTGTTATTTACGGTGATTTAGCTGCTAGGGTGCAGCCCTTCCATTTATCCACCATATTCACAATATCCGAATCCATTTTCGGCCAAAAAACGTAACTCCTCATTAAGATCTTCATTCGGTTCCTACCAGGGTGTTCTGTATGGAAATCTTTCAATATCCTTTTCTGTAAAGTTTTTAGCACGACTCCCCTATCACTGTACAGTAGTACGTTATCGCATATGGAGAAGCCTTCTGGCAACATTTTGGTCTTTTCCAGTGATTTTTGCTTCCGTCTCTTTTATGAATTCATCCTTTATAGCTTCGTATTTGATTTCTTTTAATGATACAGGCAGCTGCCTAATTGTGCTACAGAGTGTATTTTCTAATTATCCTTCAGATCTTAGTGCAGCAATAACGGAGTCTTCAAGCGATTCTATCTGTTGAGGAATCAGTCTCGATAGACCGTCCGCATGCCCAATATTGCTAGAAGGTAAATATTGCAATTTAAAATTGTAATTCAATAAAATAGTACCCCACCTCAACAGTTGGTTTGCTGTGTATGTGGGTAGAACTTTTCTTTAACTAAATATTGTAAGTAATGGTTTGTGGTTTGTCTGAAGGGTGAAGAACCTTCCGTGGATATACCTGTGGAATTTAGTCACGGCAAATATGATGCCTTAGGCTTCTTTCTCTATCTGTGAGCAGCTTCTCTCAGCTGGAAGCAGTGATCTGCTAGCATGGGCGATCGGCATTATAGTTCCATCTTCCATCTTATGTAATATGCACGCTCCAATCCCGTGCAAACTCACGTCGATGGCTATCAGTATATCCAATTTTGTATCATAATGTGTCAGAAATAACTCAGATGTCAATATTTACGCGCATTTCCCCAGACTTTTTTTAACGTAAACGGCAGGTGCTACCCAATGGTTGTATTTCACCTTGGATATAACTCCCGAGCTGGTTAATTTGTCCAGTTTGCTGTTTATTTTTTCTAGTACAGCAAAAGGAACATTTCTTTTTTTCCTAAATACTAGTTGAGCATTTTACTTTAACAGTATTTTCGCCGACATTTTTTGCATCTGCCTAACCCATTTGAGAATACTTTGGGGAAGGTCTTTTTTAATTCTGACTTTATGTTTTTGGTTTCCATAGTTAGGCTTTCAATTTTTTTACAATACGAGCTGATTGGTAGGTCCCAAAGGTTAAATCTTTGCATCTAGTCAGTCCCAAACAAGTTGTTGGTATTTTTTAATACATACATTTTTAATTGTTTTGCAACTCCATTGAATGTCACATTCAAAATTACTTCTTCAAAATTAATTTTCTCGCCATTTTTTTGTTTTTAATGGAGTAGGTTTATTCAGACATTTCCATGTTTGGAAGCTAATTATTGAAATGTCAGATCCGGAGTTGAACTACATGTTTACAGTTTTGCTTAACATTTTGACTTGTAAGTACTTTTGATTGTTAGTTCCTTCATTTTCCTTGGTCCTTGTTACTTTCATTCTACTGCTTATGCATTTAGAGGCTTTATGCCCCTTTTTGTGACAGTTTTTGACGTTTTAAATTTAAAAGGGCAATCCTGATATCAATGGTATTCACCACATCTATAACAAAGGCTTGGAGGTGGTTTCTTCTCTGATCTTCCAAAGGATCTAGTAGGCGAATGCCAGTTTTTTCTTGATTTTGTCATTTGAGGAGGGGAGGAAAAAAATGTTTTGCCTCTGTATTTTTTTATGTTAGCTACTCCAGCTTCTTCGATGTTCCTCCAATCATTTTTTATGCAATATTCAGCTAATTTTTGTAGAGTTAGATTTTGCTTGTTTTCAAATTTAGTTAAAATTCTCCTTCTCATTTCCGTATCTTTATTTGCAATCAACCTTGTACAAAGAGTAAGCATTTGAAATTATCTGCCATGAGTTCTGCTAGTCTAAATTTGTTGCATAGTTTATTTACTACTGATGCAAAAGTAGTGTAGTCTTTGTCATCTTTTTTTCATAAATTTAAACATTTCCATCTCTAAGGAAATAGGAATGTCTTTGGGCTAAACAATTCTGTTAATAGTTTTATGGCTTCAGCAAATTTTAACTCACATGTTTTCTTTGGCAGTATGTAATCCATGAATTTGTTGTGTTCGCATGTTTCCAGTTTGCGAAGGAGTAACCGTACTTTCTTCTCATCCAACCAGCTGCTACAATTGACTTCATAAAAGTACTGGTATCGTCTATAAATAATAATGGTATAATATAGAGCAAAGGTTTTTTTCCTTGTCCGTGTCATATTTAAAGTTTTCAATTCAGTTCCAAATTGTATTTTGTGTGAATGCATTTTTGTTTTCTTCATTTTGACCCTTTGCCAGTATAGCTTGTCGGATTAATTCTTGTTTCTTTTGCTGTCATTCATTGTTTCCCATGTCAACTTTCTGTTGTAATTCCAGCTGTTTACGTAAAAATTCAAACTGTATTTCTTGCTGTTGCTCTTGTATTTGTAGTTGTTTCTTCTCATTAAGTTGTTGTTGGTCCATCAAGGCATTTTGGAATTCGAGCTGTATTTTCGCATTGTATTCTTGTTGGCTCATCTAGCTCACCAGTTCTACTATCATTGCTTTGAAATCTACTATTTTACTGGAGGGGAAAAAAATTTTGCTGTTTTTCTTCTGTGTATTCATTTTGTTTTTCATATTTTTACTCTGTTTAAGACTCATTACAGTCATAGTAGGATTCTATTTTCTGTCACTGCAGTGATTGGTAATTTTTCGTTGCTGTTTCTGATTGACCATATGTATAATTTTATTTGAATCCTTTCTTGTGACTGCTGTTTTTCCCGTAAGTTCTTGTTTTTTCCTGTTCAGTACCTCATTGCCACTGTTATGGTGGTGACTAAATTGAGAACGTATTTTTTCCTCCACGTGAACTGTTTGAATCTACATACAACTAAAACAACTTTACGAGATATTACTTACCAAATATTAGGCAAAATAGCGAACATAAACTAGTGTTATAACAGAAAATAACATGTACCCAATACTTATGTGTGTCACTGTAGAATAAGAATTTAGCCTGATGAAAATTTTTATAACTCTTTTATATTCAAAAAGGATTTTGGTCTCAAAAATGAAGACATAAATTTTTTTACTTCCCAAAGTATTAGGTACAACCATTTTTTTTCTATCTGATGTGTCCCTTCAGGACATGGGAGATCATGTGTCTCCTGTCTGTTGTTGCTTTTAAATTAAATTACTTAAAATAACTGTGATTTTAAATTAAAAAGTAATTTTTTATTGCTATCTCTCTGAATTTCTTTTCTGCCAGATATTTACACAATCTTGTCAGATAGGTTATTCCTAGCTTTTCTCAATGTCCTGTGAGTATCCAAACACCCTTTCCTTATTATGTGCCCTAGAAACTTGAATTAACTCTTTCACATTCTACACTACTGGTCATAATTATTAGGCCACTCCAGTGTTTTAAAAAAATTACATATTTCATACTATTTTTTAGTATTTATTGCCAAGTGAATAATTGTAAATGAAAATAGGATGGTTCTTTTGTTAATACTGCACAATAACATGTGCAAGAAATGAATTTATAAACATTTAATAATTACCTATATTGCAGTTTTGTCAATGAAAGAATGAAGAAAATTTAGGGTGATTCGGACGAGTTCATCTTTGTTTCCTTGTCTTGTAAAGTTTTGCAAAGTAATAATAACAAAAGAACCATTCTATTTTCATTTAGCATTATCCACTAAACATAGTATGAAATACATTGTTTCTTTTAAAAAAAAACTGGGGTTGCTTAATAATTATGGCCAGTAGTGTAAGTATAAGTCTCCTTTTTGTTTCCATTTTCCTTTAATGAAATCTCTTTTTAAATTATACTTTCTTGAAGATTTTTTTATCATATGAACACAGCAATATTGGTGAAGTTGGAAAGGTTTTACATGGTGAAAATCTATCATTTTAGTCATCATTTTGTAAGCAATGATATTGCAGAACAAAAACTAAATAAGCTTCTTCCTCATAAAACCTCACGAGCATAGTCATGGTTATCTTTTGCTTAGTTCTAAATATCAACTTTGTGGATCTTTTTATTTTAAGTCTCTCAATATAAAATGTGTCTTTAAGTTAGCCTTTAAGGTTCTCAACAATATGCAAAACTCCAATATATTATTATGTCTGTAATCATCACTTGCCTGGCTTTTATCTTTAGTTAATGTTTTGCTTCATCCTGAGAATTTTCACTCTAAATTATAGTTGTTAGCTTTTATGCACAGAGAGTAAAATTCTGTGTATCATTATGAACAACTTTCACTTGCAGTCTCCAGAAACTAAATTAAGTGAAAAAGCATAAATTTTGTCAGCAGCAATATATATTTTTAAGTCTGCTTTCAAATAGTTTAAAATGAAAATTATGATATTTCTCTCCCTATATAAGTTCCTTTTTCACACAAATATATATATATATATATATATATATATATATATATACTATACTACATTCAGTGAACCAATGTCATGGATGGAATTCTGAGTGCTAAAAGTGTAAGCTTCACAATAATACTGAAAATGAAATGGACTCATATTTTTCTATTCTCCACCAAATTTTTTTTTTTTTAATTAATCATTTCACCCTAAGCAAGGCAAAATCACAACTAGTGGTTACAGTATGATAAAAGACTTGGAATAGTAGGTATTAAAGAAAGGATAAAAGATGAATGTGATTCAAGGAGATAGAAGATGTCAATTGACATTGCATTTATAGTTTTGTAGATATCAGGGAAACAAGTAAACAGAAGGGAATTTCACAGTCAGGAAGCATGAGAAAAGAATCTTTTGGAGTAGAAGTGAAAGTTGCATTTAACTATTTCAACAGTAAAATGTTGGGATCTAGAGGTCAATCTAGTAGTATGATTAAAGTCAAGTGAAGGGGCATCAAGGAAAAAAGTTTGTCAGAATGTGTGATACATGTGTGAGATATAGGTTTACCCAACCTTTTTTGCCAGGGAACTTCCCATAAGGCATGTGTAAGGATACAGAAGGCACTTGTCGTCTTTTGGTGATGATAACTCAGATGGGTCACATGACAGCTTCTTAGTGATGTCACTCCATACAGTGATAAGAACGGCTGCTTTTTTTTTAGAACAGAACTTGACACATGGCTTCGGTAGAGGCTTCATCAGCTTCCTTTGTAGCTTACCAGTCCATGGTGCCATTTCCCTTTGGAGATATATTTTCTCCAGATATAAAATGAATTTCTAGCTTGCAGTCCTCAATTTGAGAAAACCCAAGACTAGACAGAACATAAATAAATCTGGCCCGTTTGAATCTGGAGTCTTAAACATGACTTCTTCAGACACAGTTGTGTCTTCATGTTCTATGTAAGACGCTTCCTTTTTCTTTTTCCTTGCACTCTGCTTTGCTGTGTAGATATAGACAATATATTTTTTTCTGCGTGGAACATGTGTGTATATAAATATATGTATACATAGTATTGTTTAAATCTTTCTGAAAACAAAGTATGTTTGTTATTCCTTTTCCATTTTGTTCATCAACTATAGTTCTTATATCATACATGTAATAATGCCCATAACAAAGAAAATACAAATAAGAGAACAAATATTTCCATCAAAGCTCTCTCCTCTTACATGTGCAAGGTGGTAATGTATCAAACTGTATAGAAAAAGTCTCCAAATCTGCCAGCTAATGGCCATATCACGTTGAATACATAAATAAATGACCCACCAAGTTAATGGCTGCTAGCAGTGTGCCAGAAAAGATAAATTTTTTCTTTATTTTTTTCTCCCTAAAGTTGAGTTTAAGCTAAGTATTTTTTAGCACCTTATAAATGTATTTTTAAAGCTTTGCTATTAATTCTAAGAATATTTTCTACCCTTCTTTATAAATGTTAAAATAACTTTCCTGCTGATTTTACTATTTATAAAAACTCTCATTCATATTATATTAAGTATAAAACTTCCCTAAAAGTTTATTCTCTTATACCTTCAAAATATATGGTTTTGTATTTTATTTATTGTTGGGACGTCCGTGCCTATTCGGCTATAATGGACTATTCCATTACTATGTAAAGTAATGGTGGCATTTACGAGTGTGCCGAGCAGCTGATCGACAAGTCAGTCGTAGACTTCTGGTGACGACCCGGAAGTACCCATTGCTCATACTACGTCTTACAACAGTTGAGACGATTAACCCTTATTCTTGTATTGGATACTAATAACCTTTGTAAATACTATTTTCACGAAATACAACAATTAACCTATTCTTGTTGTTGAGTTATTTATTCTTACTCACGACATAACATTTATGTTCATTTAAATTTGTTGCAGTTTTCACAAGGCTGCATTTATATGTGAAATAAATATTGTTTTTTACATATTATATGGTATTCGTCAGTTCTTTTAAACACACTACTTATGCTAGATGGCTGTCACAAAGAGCAAAAGTGAGATTTACTTTGTCAGCCCTGGTAGATTTTGTATTGAGATAAGAGTAAATGATGGCATCACCTGCATCGATCCCTTCTTGGAGAATGATTAGAATGGGAAGATCATTGATGAATATCAGGAAAATCGTAGGACCTAGAACAGAAGCTTGAAAGACGCACACATTCTCATGAAAGGATTTTGAAGTATGCCCATTCAGAATGACCGTCATTTTACGATTTGACGGGAACAATTGGATTAAATTGAACAATCATGCAGTTAAATTTTGCACGGAAGACCAGCATGCTAAACCCTGTGAAACGCTTTAAGAAATCTAGGGCAACAGCCTGAGCTTTACTGTTCTTGTCTGATATAAGAATTTGGTGATGGTCAGTAGACTTGTTATTAGATGTGAGATGTTGAATCCTTTCAACATTGATAATAGCCTTGAACACTTTACCAAAAAGCGGTAAGAGGCTGAGATGATGATAGTTAGAAAGGTTGAGGGCTCTCCAGAGTTTTTAAAAACAAGAACCACCGATGAAGATATCCAAAAAGCAGGGAAGCAAAAAGCAGCGAGGCACTCTAACAAACTTGTGTAAAGAAATCACAGAGCAGGGACTTCAAGGGATGGTCAGAGGTCAAGCCTTATTAAGAGTTTTAAAAGATAAAAAGCAATGGAGAGCCATGATTCCCCATATCTTGAGGGGACATGGAATATAGAAGACAATGAACATAATTTTTGAAAAACTTTCCTGGTTTACATTCAAATTATTGTGAGTAGTTGCATTCCCATACATGCAAATACCCTTGGGAAAGTTATGAATTTGTCACTTCTCCCTCTAACTATGGGTTAAATAGTAGGACAGATTGAGCTCTATAACCTTGGTTGGCAACCAATCTAACACAGAAATGAATGGTAATCTACTGCAGGAAAATTTTCTGTCCAGTCAGTTGTGTCTCTTTCAAGACATGATTACCCAAACATGTATCACATATAGCACTTAACTACATTTCATTGCAAAATAACTTTTAATCATTTGAAAATGTGACACAAATATCCAAAGTTGGAATAGTAAAAGAAGCCTTCCAGAAACTAAGCAAAATTTGATGATATAGAATTATTTCCTTAGAAACAAAAGAGTGCTGAACTGCTATGTCATATCTATCTTTGTGTATAGTAATGATTATCACACAATTTCAGCAAAAAAAAAGACTTGAAGTGACAGAAAAATGGTTGTATAGACTGATGCTGAGAATAACATGAGCAGAACATACAAATAAGTCAGTCAGTCAGTTAAGTGCCATACATGATTCACACTTAGTCAATCATGTCTCAAAAGAGACATGACTGACTGGGCAAAAGATTATCTCAAAGTAGGTTGCTATTACTTTCTGCAGTAGACTGGTTGCCAGCAAAGGCTATAGAACCCAATCTGTCCTGTTATTTAACCCATAACTGGAGGGAAGAAACAGATTAATACCCTTTCCACGGGTATTTGTGCATAAGTGGATGCAATGAATTCAAATGGAATTTAAACTCAGCTCCCCAATTTCTCGTTCCAAACTGATAATCACTGCACCACAGCACAAACAATAAAGGCATTCTAAAAAATACGAAGAGTAGAAAAATTTACATTGGGGAAATCAGAAAGAAGCAGTAGAAATTACTAGGACACAAAATGAAAAGGGATGTTTCAGAAAAGGATGGAACGAGGAAAGAACAGGTAAATAGAAAAAGTGTTCAAGAGGATTTTGGGGAAATGAATAGTCAATTCAGTTACAAGAAGAATGGTAAAGAATCAAACAGTGCTTTAAGCTTTAAGGAACAGAGAACAGTGAAGAGCCACAATCGACCTTGCTCTGAAAGGATGCAACACATATAATTTTTACATGGAGATTTCATTTGAGAAGTTGTGTATTTCTAAGAATTATCAATTTTCAATAATTTAAGACCAAATAAAAGCCAAGATCTCAGATATCCATTTCCAAGGAAGCCAAACTTACCTTCTCATCTAGGAAAATTGATACAATCCAATCTTCTAGTTGGCTTTGTGCCAATTTATACTAACCCTAATAAATATCTTTGTGCATTATCTTGATTAACATGCTAAGCCACTGGTATCTTAGTGGTAATGGTAAAATTAACCATTTTCATACAAGTAATATTCTGCATTCATTGACCAAACACTTGATGTCCCTGTCAGTTGTCTTTTATAAAGTCTTTCTTTTTTAAAACAGTCTTTCAGAAAATTAGACTTGTCCCTCTTTTTAGTCGTAATGGGAGTTTTTTCCCAGTATTATCTTTTTTGGTTTCTGGTTGTATGAAAAAGCCATGGCATAGCCAAGGATGCATTCCAGCAGCTGAGAAGAGTATTGAGAGACAGGAAAATTTTGCTAGAAATAAAGAAGAGAGTACTGAATTGCTATGAGATATATGTTCTTCAATATGACAGTGAATGCTGAACAATCTCATCAAAGGTACTTAATGTCAGGAAAAGACAGCCAAAGTTCTTAAGACATGTAATGAAAAAGGAGGGCTTAGAGAATCTGATACTCACAGATCAGATAGAAGGAAAGAGAGACAAGGGAAAGCAGTGCATAACATATTTGATGGGGTAACAGAAGAAAGCGTGTTAAAAGCTACTAGGAGAATGGAAATGTGGCAAGCCATGATCGTCTATGTTCAGAAAAAAAACATGGCACATAGAAGAAGAAGAGTGTGGAAAGAAAACATCTTGATTGTATTATTATTTTCGTTTCTAGAGACATATGCTATTACTTTTGTTGTTGGATAAGATCAAATAATGCGGCTTTTGTTAGTTGGTCAATTTCTTTATTTGTAATTTTGCAGTAGCCTCCTATTGAAAAAATGTTTATGAAAATCAACTTACAGTGAAAAGAAAAAAAAAACATTTCAACTTTCTCTTAAAAAGTTTTCATAAAATAGCACTAGTGCCTTTTTTACAAATATCTAGTTCACCACATGCAAGGTTGTAAAGCCACTGAGGCACAAGAGATTACAAGGTGTGAAAGATTTAGATTCAGAAACATTGCTAAGGAGCAAAACCAAAAGAAGATTAATCAGGAGATGGTGATTGACATTGCATTCAAATTTTTGAAGATTAAGGTTGACTAGAAATCATGGAACTACAAGAGAGTTCCGTAAGCAAGAATTATGAAAAATAAAAACATTAGCATGGAATATATTGTTACAATTAGCTAGCTCAACCATAAACTGATGAGATCTTGATGCCTATCTAATATTCCAAATTCAAAATATTCCAGGCCCCATAGCAAAGAGATCATCCAATCAATTACCATTAAAGTATTTATAAAAACAGAGCAGAGAAGCAATATTATGATGGTGGCAAAATGCCTGAAGCTGAGATGACAGAACAAGGCTAATAGTATTGCTGATATTTATTTGGATTTTATGAAGCTCTAGATAAATAGCAGAAGTACCAGACCATATTTAGCAGCAATATTCTAAATAAACAATATTTAGCAGCATGGTAGATTCATATACATAAAATAGATTCTGAAGGGAAAAATTGTTTCACACGACACAGTGAACCAACTGACCTGACAATAGATTCAATAAAATAGAGAATGTTAGAACAAGAGGACACAATGAGTCACTCTCCTGAAGACCATCATCAGCCATGCTGATAAAGAGAGAAGCATCGCAGATGATTAACAGAGAACAGTTTAGTTTTGAAGGCATTAAAGTTAATGAGCCATCCTTTAACAGCAGACTTAAGATCATTTTAGATATTAGACGCATTTTGACCTTATCTAAACTAAAAAAAACATTTTGACCTTATCTAAACTAAAAAAAACTTACTATCAAAACAGGAGTAAATGGTTGTGCCATCAGCATAGATGCCAAGTTGAGAGCTGATACCACTGGGAAGGTCATTAATGAAAGTTAAAAAGGATGGAGCCCTGGTGGGGACACCCACGTTTGTATGAAAGGAACTGGAAGAATGGAAGTTCAGAATTACTTACATTTCAAGATGAAAGATTAGAGCAATTCCAAAATTTCATGCACAAACTTGTAAAACAATAAAATACAAAAGTTGTGCTCATTTATATATACTTAAAGCTAATGTAACAATCTATTAGAGTAGTGTGTAGCATCCAATGTTGTTACTGCTGTTAGACGTGATGTGGTTTTGTTATTTAGTCAGGCTCTTCATTCTTAATTTTGTAGCATTAGTTCTGATGATGGATTGTCTTCCTTAAGACTTAAAGAAAATTATTCCACTTACTCAGACATGGTACTTTTATAAGAATAACAACTTAATAAAGTCTGATAAAGACTAATTTACAGTCACACAAAAAAGGTAACATTTCGACTTTCACATTCTCTTGTGAAAAAAGTTTATCTTTATTGTGGTTGGTAATAGATTTATGAAGACAAATGTTTATACCAAAGATCTGCAAAGTTTAGATTATAAAAATATTTGAAATCTTGATAAAATTTATATACTTCCAAGGGAGGTAACTATGAGGAAAAATGGCTGATTGCACTTAATTAACCCTGGTTTTCCATTCACAGATGAGAAACATCTCAACAGTCCTGTCATCTCTCTGCCTGCACATGACAGTTTTAGCTTGCACAATCATCTTCACACAATAAAAAAAAAAACTTCAAAGGAAGAAGAGAATTATTATTATTCTTGATTTTTCCATCCTTCATCCAAATGCTGGCTTATTTTATTCACTAATATTTATTGTAATTTTTTCTTCTCTTTTTTTCTGTTAATCATTTCATCCAAAGTAAAATAGGACTGCCACTAGTGTGGTGCAGGGTGTGCATTGTAGTGCAATGGATATTGACTTGGAATGAGAAACCAGGGAGCCAAGTTCGATTTCCAGTTGAATTCTTTGCATTAACTTACACACAAATACCCTTGGGAAAGGTATTAATTTGTCTCTTCCCTCTAGTTATAGGTTAAATAACAGGACAGACTGGGTTCTATAGCCTTGGAAAGTAATGGCAACCTACTGCAGGATAATTTTCTGTGTAGTGTATCACGTATGGCACTTAACTGACTGACTAGTGTGAAACAGCTTACAGTGAGACAAAAAATTTAAATGCAACATCAATTGCCATCTTCTATCTTCCCTGGGTACAGGGGATATTAAAGAAAGGATAAAAGAAGATAGATGACAATTGATGTTGGTGTAGGGAGATTACAGTTGTTTCCCTTGGGATGAGCTCATGGAAGTTCAGCCCATTAGAGAGAAGAACACTTCTGTCCCTTTTTTTCCCCTGTTCACTTCCTTTTTTTTCAATTATCGGCTTCTTTACTTTCCTGACCACCAAGGCATCCACACACATAGAAACTGGTTAGCATATGCACAGCCTAGGATGGAGAAAAAAGTAATTTCTGTTCATTTATCCATGGGTGATCAAAGACCCTAAAGTTGGTATGTTATTTTTTTGTCCTTGTTCTGTAAATACCCCCATTCCTTTGGGCTGCATGAACAATCATTTGTTTTGGGACATAATGTAAATTCTTTTAATATGTTTCTGTAATTTGTTTGCCTTCTTAAATGTTTTGTTTGTTACAGTTGCGTATCTTGTCTTTCTATATTTGAATTCGGTGTTAGTGTATCAATGTCTATGCTAATGCTAATATTAGAATTGGTGCTACTGGAAGGCTAAAATGTATTATTCTTCCTAACACAAAATAACCAGTAAATTATGGCTGGCTGATAAAAATATACTAATACTGGATTTAAATTTATGGAGGTTATAGATTTCAGGAAAGCAAGTAAACAGGAAGGAGTTCCACAGGTAGGAAGTTTGAGAAAAGAAATTGTTTGAGTAGAAGTGGTGGTTACATTTATCTATTTTAATGATAAAAGTGTGGGATGTAGAAGCCAATGCTTAACTTCACATGGATAGGATACCAAAATAAAAAGCTTGTTAGAGCAGTTGTCATGAAAATATTTGTAGAAAAGACAAAGGGAAACCACATCATGTCCATGAGAAACTGGCTGAAGTTGAGATGCCAAGTCAGGATCAATTACATTGCATATCCTTCTCTGGATCAATAAAACATAGCCATAATTATTCAACATACAGAACATCAATTAGTTCTTAAAACAGATGAGTGAAAATGATGTAAAAAAAAAAAGACATATTATTAATTGAGATGTTTGTGAATGATTCAGTTCAAAAGGTAAAATTAGTAATTTGTCTAAAGTAAACATTCAACATTTAGAGACCAACTATTTATTGTCATTATCTGTTGAAATTTATAAAAATTCTATTTTTAAAACAATTTTTCAAGAAATTAGAGTTCTTCTTACATTTGCTACCATCTTATGGCTATATCACGTTGAATACACCAGTTCTTGCTCAATCACCAAAGTTGAGCAATGTTGAGCCTGGTCAGTACTTAGATGGTTGACTGCTTGGGGATACCAGGTGCTGTAAGTTTTTGTGACAGATGTGCGTTGTGGTGCAGTGGATATCGGCTCGGAAAAAGAAATCAGTGAGCCGAGTTTGAATTCCAGTTGAATACCCTGCATTCACTTAAGCACTAGTACCCTCGGGAAAGGTATTAATCCATCCCTTCCCTCCAATCATGGGTTAAATAACAGGGTAGGAGTTGGAGACCCTGCCCTTAAAAAACAAATCCCAATGAATCTTGATACTCAAAAAGAAAAAGTATTACTAGACACAAAACTTATATAAAAAAAAAAAAGCAACAATAAATTGTTGAAAGAAAAAGGTATTACCAGCAATAAATAAATAAATAAAATTTAGTTGTCAATAAATGCCCCACTGAGGTTGATATGCCATAAAACAAAACAACCAACCAACCAACATTTGCTACCCATTTTTATTTTTACTGCTGTTAAATACATATAAGTGATATGGTTTTAGTTATCCGTATTATATTTGCTGCAAATTAGATCTTTTTCTGATTCACTTTACATGTCAGCCATTTTTATGCACTAAGAAAGCAAAACCCTAAATTAAAAAAAGCTGTCTTTTACATAAAAGCTCAGAGCATCACATCTGGGCCACAAAATAAATCACCACAAAAAACTAAAATATAATAGCCAATTAGAAACATTGCTGAAAAAAAACAAAGATGAGTCTGGTAGCCACCAGATTTGATTAAAGGTCAGTCAGTCAGTTAAATGCCATACCTCATACATGCTTGGGCGATCATGTCTCAAAAGAGACATGATTGACTGGGCAGAAGATTATCCTGCAGTAGATTGCCATTACTTTCTGTGGTAGACTGGTTGCCAACCAAGACTATAGAACCCAATCTTTGTTATTTAACCCATAACTAGAGAGAAGAGATGAATTAATATCCAAGAGTATTTGCATGTAAGTGATGCAATGAATTCAACTAGAATTTGAACTCAGCTCCCTAATTTCTCTTTCCGAGCCAATATCCACTGCACCACAACACACATCCTTAAAAGGTAGCCCCTCATAAATGTTGTCAGAGAAGCTGGCTTATATGATGTTCTTTTCTTTTTCTCTTCAAAATGAACCTCATAGAAAACACAGCAAAAAGAAATACAACTAAACAAGTAATTGAAAAACCACCAACTCACCCTTTCTCTCCCTAGTACTCATGGTATCCATTGCAGCTTCTACAGTATAGAATCTTTTCTTTCAGAATTGATGCCAGATATCTTTGTGCTTTGTGAAATCAATTTAAATTTGTTCATTGCTACCAATGAATTCTTGATTCTTTGCTATTTTTGTCTTTATCAAAAAGATTCCAGTACTCACATGCATCCAGTATAATCTGAGGGCATGGGAATTATCCCTAGTGGCCCCAGATAACCCTTTCTTGCGATTTTTCCTGTCAATACTAGACTTTGTTAGCTATTTCTTTTGCTTTTATTGCTCCCCATCTTCTCAGAACTGCATTATATTAGTCATAATCTCTGACAGTATAGTACTTATTCTCCATCCATTTGTGAACTTCTTTTTCTTTGGGGACTTTAATGCTCATCACAATACATGGATTAAGCATTCTATGTCATCAGGTACTGATGATGCCCATATTCAGATATTCAATTTTTCGATTGCCCACTCCATTACTCAAATCATGGACATTTTTACTCATTTCACTAGCAAAACCCAGCACTCTACTTGTTTTATTTCTAACCTCCTCTTGTTCCTCTTCTTGAGCTTCCTAACACTGACCACTCTGTGACATCTATTGATGCTTTATTCCAATCGTCTATTAAACAGGAATCCCCTATTGATAAGACATATTCCAATTACCAGCATGCTGATTGAGACTCTTCTCTGCCTGCTGGAAGTCATCATCTGTTTTTCCAGTTTTTAAAAAGCCTAGTGAATTGGGTTCTATAGCCTTGGTCAGCAACCAGTCTACCGCAGAAAGCAATGGCAACAAACTGTGGGATAATCTTCTGCCCAGTCAGTCATGTCTCTTTCGAGACATGATCGCCTAAGCGTGTATGAGGTATGGCACTTAACTGACTGACTGAGTGAACCGTTTGACAATTTGAACAATCAGCCTATTAGCCGCCTACCTCTTTTGAGAAAATTATCAAGGCCCTAAAAAATTATCAAGGCCCTAAAAAATTATCAAGGCCCTAAAAAATGCCAAATTGGTTAATCATCTCTATTTGTAGAGAGCCTTTTTCAGGCAGGCAATATGGATTTCATTTTCTAGATAAAAAGCTGATGATGATAACTGCAGAAAGACACTATCATGCCCAACATAAAAACTGTGAAACCCTGACCTGTAGCAGTGGACATCTCAAAAGCTATTAACAGGTTTTGGCATACAGGTTTTTTTCACAAGCTGAAAAAATACAGTGTCTCTGAACTCATTTTTGAAGTGAGCAAGTCTTTCCCAACAAACCATGAAATGGAAATCATGCTGAACGTCCACTCATTTAGATTCTTTCATACAAATGTCCACTCATTTAGGTTCTTTCATACAAACGTCCACTCATTTAGATTCTTTCATACAAACGTCCACTCATTTAGATTCTTTCATACAAACGTCCACTCATTTAGGTTCGTTCATACAAACGTCCACTCATTTAGGTTCTTTCATACAAACGTCCACTCATTTAGGTTCTTTCATACAAACGTCCACTCATTTAGATTCTTTCATACAAACGTCCACTCATTTAGATTCTTTCATACAAACGTCCACTCATTTAGATTCTTTCATACAAACGTCCACTCATTTAGATTCTTTCATACAAACGTCCACTCATTTAGATTCTTTCATACAAACGTCCACTCATTTAGATTCTTTCATACAAACGTCCACTCATTTAGATTCTTTCATACAAACGTCCACTCATTTAGGTTCGTTCATACAAACGTCCACTCATTTAGGTTCGTTCATACAAACGTCCACTCATTTAGGTTCTTTCATACAAACGTCCACTCATTTAGGTTCTTTCATACAAACGTCCACTCATTTAGATTCTTTCATACAAACGTCCACTCATTTAGATTCTTTCATATCATCCAGAGTTCCATTCTTGGTCCTACTCTGATTTTAATTTTTCATAACTGGCCTTTCTGATGAGATCATCTTTCAACTTGGTATCTACACTGATGGCAAAACCATTTACTTCTACTCTAATATTAAGTCTGAGAAGATCAAACTGGCAGCCAATATACAGAAAAACATCAACATTGTTGTTAACTGGGGGAAAAATGGCTTCTTAATTTTAACACCTTCAAAACTAAACTTCCCTCCACTAATCATCTGAAAGACCCAAAATTGTCTTCCATCATGACTGATGCTAGCTTCCAGGAAAGTAACTTGATGCAGCTACTCAGGCTAACATTCTCAGCTGATATACAACAGAAAGATTATATAATGAATACATTGCTAGGTTAGTTTCTAAGAAATTCTGTTTACTGTCTCTTGTGTGACAATGTTTGTCTCCAGAATCTATCTTACATATCTATAAGCCTACCATTCATCCATGCTTAGAATATTGCTGCCACATATAGTCTGTTATTTACCTTAAGCTTGTTGATAAAATTCAAACCAGAATCAGCAATATTATTGGTCCTGATCTGATAGCTCAACTTCAGTCATTTTCCACTGCCATAAGGTTGTGTGTCTGTGTTTTTTCTATACATTCATGGTAGTTGTTTGGATAAGCTCTTTGCTATAGTACCTAGACTATTTTGAATTTAAGCTCAGTGCTAAACTGACATCAAGATCTCATTAATTAGCAGTTGGATTGATGTGGCAATGAGTTCTATGCTAACAGTTTCTTTACTAGCACTTTTTACTTTTCAGCTACAAGCTTTTCAGCCCACTTTAATTGTCCTGGTTACTCTTTTCTCTTGCCACTCATTACCAATATTTCTGTTCCTAACTCTTCCACACCCAGTCACCCTTTGGGTCTTAGTAGCTTTATTGTCTTGTATGGGAAGATATTGATTCAAAAAACAAAGAAAAAACACATCTAAAACCATATTGTGCTTACAGAAAGTAAAAGTGAATTAAAGATTTTAGCATTAAAATGATTTAAGTGTGACTAAAAAAACAATTATTTGAAAAGAACTAAATCTACTATTTACCAGCCACTATACTCAAGATTCTGTTGGAATAAG
Organism: Ascarosepion bandense; assembly: GCA_037127315.1. Lineage (NCBI taxonomy): Eukaryota > Metazoa > Mollusca > Cephalopoda > Sepiida > Sepiidae > Ascarosepion > Ascarosepion bandense. The sequence continues at coordinate 331,032 of JBBBDQ010028501.1, read as the reverse complement.
GTAGAATTATAACTGGCAGTGAATGTTTCTTCAATATGGCAGTGAATGTTGGACAAAATCTTCAAAGATGAAGGAAAAACTTAAAGCAGCTGAAATGTGGTTCTACAGAAGGATGATGTGAATATCATGGACTGAGCATTTGAACAATGAAGAGGTTTTGGAAAGGATTGTAACAAAAAGAAAATAAATACTGAGCATCAGGAAGAGACAACTAAAGTTCCTGGGACATACAATGAAGAAGGAGGGCTTTGAGAACCTGTTACTAACAGGCCAGATAGAGGGAAAAAGAGACAGTGGAAAGCAGCAAATAACATATTTGAAGGACCTGATCAGGTAGATGACGGAACGAGGGTTGCATGGTGCAACAGGTGAAGGCGTGCTAAGAGCCACCAGAGACAGGGAGATATGGAGGGCCATGATCGCCTACGTCCTGAAAGGACATGGCACATAAAAGAAGAAGAATAACTGTTTAATATTAGTAGCTGGCATCTATTTATATTACGATATAATAGCAGCTTTCTATTTGGTTAAAACTGACTCCATTTTTCAATGGTATATGGAAACAGTGCAATATCTAGACCACATTCCTCCACCCAGTAATACTGACTATATTGACAAAATCCAAAGAAATACAGAGAATTATATCTGTGGCCAATTTGGTAGCAAGAATTGCAAAAAAGCAGCCACCTTTAGAGCTCTATACTGGGTTTTCTGTCTTGGATTTAATTTCATAGGTTTTCTGTGATGGGATATGGCTGTAAGGCAAAGAGGGTTTAAAATTAGGGTTTTCTTCCCACTACTAATCTACTTTCTTGTTATCCCTTTTTGGATATGGCTGTCGGACAAAAAGGGTTTAAAATCAGGGTTTTCCTCCCAATACTATCTACTTTCTTTATATCTCTTTTTGGATATAGCTGTAAGGCAAAAAAAGTTTAAAATCAGGGTTTTTCTCCCACTACTACTTACTTATTATCTCTTTTTGGAAAAGGCTGTGAGGCAAAAAGGGTTTTAAATCAGGGTTTACCTTTGACTACTATCTACTTTCTTGTTATCTCTTTTTGGATATGTCTGTAAGACAAAAAGAGTTTAAAATCAGGGTTTTCTTTTCACTAAAGGATGTGCGTTGTGGTACAGTGGATATCGGCTCGGAACGAGAAACCGGGGAGCCGAGTTCGAATTCCAGTTGAATCCATTGTATTCAGTTGCACGCAAATACCCTTGGGAAAGGTATTAATCCGTCTCTTCCTTCCAGTTATGGGTTAAATAGCAGGACAGATTGGGTTCTATAGCCTTGGTCGGCAACCAGTCTACCGCAGAAAGAAATGGCAACCTACTGCGGGATAATCTTCTGCCCAGTCAGTCATGTCTTTCAAGACATGATTGCCCAAGCATGTATTACATATGACACTTAACTGACTGACTATCTACTTTCTTGTTATCCCTTTTTGGATATGGCTGTAAGGCAAAGAGGGTTTAAAATCAGGGTTTTCCTCCCACTACTATCTACTTTCTTGTTATCCCTTTTTGGATATGGCTGTAAGGCAAAGAGGGTTTAAAATCAGGGTTTTCCTCCCACTACTATCTACTTTCTTGTTATCCCTTTAAATGTTGCTAAGCTAGTATCATGCATAAGGAAAAGTAGAACTGAATACAACCTAAGTAAAATATAAAATTTTGGATGAGTTATGGTCGTTCTCAACCCAACCAAAAATGAATTCAACAGAAGGCAGTGATAAGCAGAAATCTGAATAAACAGCACTCTTTTCTTTGTTCATAATAAAATTTTCCTATCTCTGATCATTTCTTTGGTTTCTGGAAGATATTTTTTGTTATTCAAATGCATCTTTACATTTTTGAGCCAAACTTTTGATCATGTGTTACTACACAATGCATAGAGTTGAATTTCTGTATCTGCGGCATTCTGATATCTCCAGTCTATAGCACATATCTATGGCTGCCTCACTGATTTTTTTAATCATTTAATTTTAATAAATCAGAAAGATTTGCGGGGTTACTGAGAATAAAAGAAATAGAATAAAATAAGTGAAAAAGATTTAAGTAGACAGACGATAATGACTGACATTGTATTGAAATTTTTGAAAATTGTAGTAGACAAGAAAGAAAGAATCTTGAAGTGAAAAGTGTGATAGAAAAAAGTATTAACATAACATTTACAGTGACATTTGGCAATTTGAATTGGGAAATTATGAGACTTAGCTGAAGGTCCAGAACCATGCTTAAATTCATGAAGTTGAAGCATCAAAGATGAGTGGACATTATGACATTTACCATGAAAACCTTATAAAAGATTAGAGATTATATAGCAGTTTGACAATTTTTATCTGTTCCTAATAAAATTTCTGTTAAAATTTCTTCTTTAGTTTCTGGAAAGCATCTTTTGCTATTCCAATGAACTTTTAGATTTCTGTGTCAGAACAGTTACACTTTTTTCTTTAGTTCTCATATTTTCCTGTTTCTTAATACCCAGTTAGGCTTAGGATACATTTACTGCCACATTGAAGATTAGATATTATATAACAATTTGATACTCTTTTGTTCTTTCTAATTAAACTAAACCTGGCTCAGTTTGGCATACATATACTATTATATAAGGAATTAGATATATAACAGTTTGACACTGTTAGAAAACATGAAGCAGGAAATGCCTAGATTGAGTATAACGTTTTAGGTATATGTTATGGCACCCTCCTATGAGGAATGGACTCTTCCTTCATGACTTCTGGAGACAGTTGACCGCATTTAGTACAACAGCTATTATACTATTAAAGCCAGCTATGATTCAGGCAATAAGGAGCATAACTGTACCATTTGGACTTACTTATTCCTATTTACTATTACTAACTCTTTCTTTGTATCTATCTTCTTGTTATACTAATACAATGTTTTGAACCTACCTTCTGTTGTCTGTGTCCTATTTCCAATCAAACCGGTCACTGCAACTGTGTGGCAAAGTTTTGCCACAACAAATTGGCGATGAAGATTTACGTTAAGATTTGCCACAACAAATTGGCGACAAAGATCCACAAGTATATGTGACACAAGATGGTCAAACAATGGAGACTTTATCAGTGATGACTGCAGAATTATATGCACAGGAGTTGAAAATAATAAAAAAGCAGTCAGTGTGATACTGGATAAAGACACAAGGAAATGAATTATGGGATACTGCCAGATATCTAAAAAGTATCCTGGTAGTTAAACTGAAAGGGAGGCCTCTCAATATATCAGTTATAGTGGTATATGCACCAACAACACAAAGTACAGAAGAAGAAATTGAGTCCTTCTACTCCATGCTAGACAAGGCACAGTGCAAATCACTAGAAATCAGAATTATCATGGTAGATCTGAATGCCAGAGTTGGCTAAGAGAAAGAAGGTGAAACAGTCAGCAATTTCAGACTAAGACACTGCAATGGCTGTGATGAGAAATGGGTCTTATGCTGCACAGTAAATGACCAGATAATAAACAACATCTGGTTCCAAGAGCACCTAAGAGAACTATGGAAATGTAGAAATCCAGGAGGAGAAACTAAAAACAAAATTGATTATATTACTATCAACAAAAAATTCCGGGATGCAGTCCTTCACTGCAAAAACTAGCCAAGTGTTAACTGCAGAAGTGACCACATACCAGTTATATGCAAACTAAGGATGAAACTATGGAGATTAAAGAAATCAAAAGTAGCAATAAGACTACCATACAACTGACTCATGAATAACCCAAACCTGCACAAAATGTACAGGAACAATGTGAAAAAGAAATACGGAGAGCAAATTGGAAATAGAAACTCAAAATCAGATGCCCTAAGAGAATCTTTAGTGACATCAGCAAACAACGTCATTCCAAATGAAAACACATGTCCAAAGAAAAATGAGTGGATCACTGAAAAGATTCTTGACATGATGTAAAAGAGACAGTAAAAAATGCTAAGATTTGGAACAGAATAAAGGAAACTACACAAAAAAATAAGGAGAAAATGCAGACAAGCTAAATAAAGATGGCTAAACAAGAAACATACCAAAATTAGAGACTAAACACAAGAAATAAAGGAGATATGCACAAAAAAAACTAAAGCACTAACAAGACAAAAACCTGCTCAGCAACAGGATATATAAAAGCAAATGATGGAACACTCATACTAGAAAAAGAAAAAAAAAATCAGAGAAATGACAAACATATTGGAGATCTCTTCCACAACAAGAGAATGCAACCAGCATTACACAGAAATACAGACAGATCAGAAATAGTGAAAACTGTAGTGGAATCGGCACTGGCCAAACTGAACAGAAACAAAGCAGCAAGCCTTAACGGTACTGTAACAAAGATGTTGACATCCTTAGATGGCTTTGTTTTAGAAAGGATCACAGAAATAATAACTAAAATCTACAACACTGGCAATATACCAGGGAACCTAAGCAGATTGATTTTCATAGCACTACCTAAGAAGCCAGATGAAAAGGAATGTGACAACCAGCTTAATGAACCACATAACAAAACTCATCATCTGGATGCTGATGAACAGAGCACACAACAGAATCAGCTCAGAGATAAAACAAAAATAATGTGGCTTTGTTAAAGATATCAGAACAAGGAATACAATATTCATGCTCAGAATGTTATCTGAAAGAACAATACAAATGCAGAAGGACTTTTGTGCTTTATAAACTACACAAAAGCATTTGACAAATAATGCCATAAAGACTTGTTTGAAATACTCAGCAACCTCGACCTTTATGGAAAAGACATTAGAATAATCAAGAACCTATACTGGCAGTAAATTGCTTGCATATAAATAGGAAATGAATTAACTAGGTATACAAAAATAGAAAGGGGCTTAAAACAAGGATGTGTTTTCTCACCAGACACAGCAAAACATTTCTGAGAGAAATAAAATCCTTGCCAGGATTCATCATTGGCAACCATAATCTCAACAAGGCAAGATACACGGCTGACACGGTGCTGATGGCAAACATGGAAAAAAATGCAAGACCTCCTGCAGAAGGTAGCAAGAGATATAGAGAAGAAAGGGCTGAACTTAAACTTCAAGAAAACTGAATCTATTGTCATCAGCATAAAGAAGACCTCAAAATACCAAGTACATGTGGAGAAACTAAAAGAAAACAAGAAAATAAATTTGAATACCTGGGAAGTGTTCTGACAGAAGATGGAAAAGGTGACATTTTGATTGTAAAATGCACTGGCTTGGCCAATAACATATTTCAAATGCTAACCAGAGTACTGAGAGACAGGAAAATCTCATTGCAAACAAAGCAAAGAATGCTGGACTGCTATGTGATATCAGTCCTTCTGTATGGAAGTGAATATTGAACGATCTCCTCAAGAATGAAAGAAAAGCTCGAAGCAGCAGAAATGTGGTTCTACAGAAGGATACTAAAGATACCATGGACTGAAGACATTAGAGTTGTTGGAGAGGATGCAAATGAGAGGAAAACTCAAACATAATATCAGGAAGAGATGGCTGAGATTCCTGGAACATGTTATGAGAAATGAAAGCCTAGAGAATCTAATACTCACAGGATGGATAGGAGGAAAGAGAGACAGAAAAAGCAGCATGAGAGATATTTGATAGGGTTGAGCAAAAGGATGGTGGAGCAGGGTTTGGGAGAGATACCAACAGAAAAATATTGAGAGCTACAGGTGACAGAACCAAGTGGAAGTCCATGATCACCTACATCCAGAATGTACACAGCACCTGAAGAAGAAGAATGATATTTTCCTGTTTCTTAATATGTGCTTCAGTTTAACATACATACTACCATAAAGGTGATTAGATATTAGATACCTGTTTGACATTATTTCCTTTTAAGGCTCAGTTTTTTTTTTTGTTTTTATTTAATAATCATTTAAAAATCTTTCTGCTATGTGGAAATGAAAAGATGAGAGTTACGATCAATATAGGTTTTATTTTGGGATGGTACTCTAACAATAACCGTCAATGAAAATTTGGCTTTTTAGTCATTTTAGTAAGTGAAATGTTTCATGAAGATAAATTACCATGGAGTTTGAAAGATTTTAGGTTTATGAACTCTGACCCATGCAGAGTAAATTTTGCATATTAATCTGATATACCAGGTGGAAGTGTTCAAATTCTTCCTTCCTGGAAATATATTATGGGATAGGGAAAAATATTTTTAAATAATGAGAAACTCTTTATTCAAAAGAATTATAAGAACAAAAAGATTCAGTTCTTTTAATAGCGGAGAAACAAAAAATAAATAAATTGTATAGATTCTTTTGAGCTGAGTTTTATAAAGACAGGAAGCTCCTGAAACAAGAAATAATGTGAAGACACACACACACACACACACACACACACACATATATATATATATATATATATATATAAATCACATAAAACAAAAAAAAGAAGAAAATACTGACAAAAATTGATTTTCTCATTGAATACCAGGTCTAAAAAGATTTCTATTTTTTGTATCCCCAAATTGAATAATCTGACAATATTTGTTACTTTCCTATACTTATTGCTTGCATTCAAGTTAATAATTATTGATTTAAACAACTCTTTTTGCTATTTTATGTATATGTATATGTGTGTATATGTGTGTGTGTATGTATGTATATATGTATACAAAGAGAGCCAAAGAGTGGGAGGGAGATATTTTTATCTCCTATTCACCTTATACTAGAACACTTTTATATAAATTTTTCATGCTTTTTTTATAAACATTTTTCATTACAGTCTTACAAAAGGAACTCATTCAAATACATAATTCTATCAATATAAAGTAGTTGCTGTCCTTTAATTCAGTCATATTCATTTTCTTTATCATTTTAAGAGGCACTTTAAGAAGTTTCTACCTTTGTATTACAAAAGTTGATATTTATGGCTACAACCCAAACGTAACAATAATTTTCCCACAAAACACAAGCGAATCAGTTTTTATAGGACGTTTTTAAAGACCTATGCATGACAGGACGTTGTTAAAAACCTATATGTATATTTTTTTTTAATTGTTTCACTCCAAGGAAGGCAGTACTGCTACTGTTGTACAGAGGGTTACAATGAGAGGAGAAGGAAAATAGAAAAAAAACAGTTCAATTGATGTCATAGAAAGGGTAAAATAGAGGTAAAAGTCATGTAGATAGAAGATGGCAATTGATGTTACATTTGAACGTTTGAAGATTGTATCTATCAGGGAAGCAGTCATGGGGAAGGGAGTTCCACAGGTGGAAAGGGCAGGGAAAGAAAATGTGAAAGTAGAATTGAAAGTTACATTTGCCTGTTTTGACAGTAAAAGGTTAAGACTTAGTACTATAAAAGGGATGTGCGTTGTGGTGCAGTGGATATTTTTTTTTTTTTTAATCATTTCACCCCGAGCAAGGCAGAAATGCCACTGATGTGCAGGGGGTTACATAAATGTAGAAAGATTAATTAGAAAAGAGTGAGGAGTACAAGCTAGTTAGAAAGGAACAATAGAAAGCTGAGAAAGCAGGTGCAAATGACAGATACATGGGCGGAGAGAAAGTGAAGGTTATTCAGGGGAGGGGAGAGAGCTAGAGTCCAGTAGTTAGTAGGTGAGTATTAACTTTGCTTTTAAATTTCTGGAGGTCATAGCCGTCAGGAAAGCAAGAATACGGGAGTGAGTTCCACAGGCGGGAAGTGCGAGAGAGGAAGCTGCAGGAGTAGAACTGTCGTCTGCGTTTGGCTAACCTGACTGTGAATGGGTGGGACCCAGTTGCCAGTCTGGTTGCACGGGTAAACACCTGTTGAGGAGGCATCAGTGACTTAAGCTCATCCGAGCAGAAGCCATGAAAGTATTTATAGAAGAGACAGAGGGAGGCCACATTTCGACGATGGGGAAGTGGCTGCAGTCGAGTCGTCAGATCAGTACCTATCACATTACAGACTCTCCTTTGGAGCTTGTCGAGAACACTGAGGAGAACGGCAGGGGCACCTGACCGTAAATGGCAGCAGTACTCCATGCACGGACGGATGGTTGACTTGTATATATGCAGGATGGATTCAGGTGGAAAAAACATCCTGGATCGACATAGTGACCCAATCTTCTTAGCAGTAGATTTTGCTACGGATTCAATATAGTGCTTCCATTTGAGGTCTGAGGACAGGGTAAGTCCGAGGAGGCGTAGTGTATTACTCTCCGGGAGAATCATCTGGTCCATGCTTATGGGAGGCAGAATGAGAAACCGTGAAGCCGAGTTCGAATTCCAGTTGAATCCATTGTGTTCACTTACGCTCAAATACCCTCGGGAAAGGTATTAATCCGTCTCTTCCCTCCAGTTATGGGTTAAATAGCAGGACAGATTGGGTTCTATAGTCTTGGCTGGCAACCAATCTACTGCAGAAAGCAATGGCAACCTCCTGCGGGATAATCTTCTGCCCAGTCAGTCATGTCTTGAAAAAGACATGATTGCCCAAGCATGTTTCACGTATGGCACTTAACTGACTGACTGACTATAAAAGCTGTAATTTATAATACTTTATCTTTTCACAAGAAAGTTCCTAACAGATGTTAAAATTGTAATTTATTTACCTAACATAAAACAGACTGTTTATACAAATTTTTTAAATTCTGAATCTTTCGCCGAAAATATTACAAAGATGAATTTCTTTGTCATCACACCTTGCACTTTTCAAAAAGTAGCTTTTCCAAATATGTTCATATACTAAATTCAAAAAAGGTTCACTGTAATTGCCATTGCTACATGAAACATGCATGAGAGAACTGAAAACTATGGTTATATGTTGTAAAAAGTTTTATTTCCTTTACAGTACTTGTGCAGCTGTGAAAACTGCAATTAAGACAAACAAATAACATGAGCACATGGAGGAAGAATATACACAAAAATAGATAATTACAAAATCCAAAAAAATAAGGAAATAAACAATGAAATTTACATAAATAGTTATAACCAAACAAGGGAACTGATAATAAGTATTTAAATCAACAGGAATCATTTGTGTCGCCAAAGCAATACATTTTCACAAATTAAGAACAGGTCTAAAAGGCAATAAAACCTTAGAAGAATTAAATTCCATTAATGATAAAATTTATCTTGTGTTTGCTGGAAAGTGAAGGGAAAAAATGTTAATTACCTCATTGGCACCTTGCGTGGTCTATGGCAATTGAGATAGTTACTCCCTAACAGTACAGAAAATGAATGTGCTGCCACTAGAGATAACAAAATTACGTCTGATCTCTTAGAAGGTCTCAGTTCAAAAGACTTTTAAGGGGATTTGTATTTCCTATGCAGAGGCCAAAATCTAGAAAAGGTTGCTTTAAAAACAGCTGACTTGTTATATTTTTACTGATTTTAACTTTACTATTTCTGTTTCATACTTTCCATTTAGACCTCATAATTGTTTTACATTGTTCTAAAACATAAGGAACTATTTTTTCTGGCAACATTATCCTAAGTGGGTGACAAGGCCATCGGTCAAGAATACAGGGCTGGCTTTGGCGAGAAAACAATCCTGCTGATTTTACATTAGGGTTTGGTAGCAACTAGAAACTGAATCTTTCTCTATGGTATCTGGTGGCAGCTACATTCACTGTTTTAAATTTTTCAGTCCCAATCAGATTTAGCATCTTCATTTGCAAATGCTGATGTGTTTTTATAACTTACATTAAATCATTCTTACCTTTAAATGCAGCATCAGATTGCCTTATTTTAAGGAACTACCTGAAAAGCTGTAATCTTAAGCTACTTCATGCAGAAGGCCTAAACAGAGCCCTGAATTTGATAAGAGATCAATGTATTTGAATAATTAGAGGATATGTTATTTGAAAATCATTATCATCATAAATTATTATATTTTAATCAGTTTAATATCTAGGTAAATTTTTTAAAAATTCCAAGTGACCATATGAAATCTAAAGTTATTAAGTATGTTAGATTATTAAATTTTTGTTAAATCAAAAACTGTTATGTTCAGTGTAACAGAAATAGTTGAGTAAATAATCGCAAACAATGGAAATAAAGTAAATGAAATATATTATCAGGAATTGGTATGTACAACAGTGTTATTAGTAGAGTACAGGAACAAGGGTTTAGTAACACGTATAGTAGTAAGACGTAGAGTCCGTGTATAGCACACTTCCGGTTCACTACCGGAAATACTCGACTGACTTGGTATTGAGCTGAACAGTCAACCAGAACACTGAGCAGTCAACACTGAATGCAACACTCAAGGTCTTTTCACTACCACTTTATGTAGTGATAGGAATAGACCATTATTAGAACAAAGGTGGAGAGCGCCCTAACAAAAACTTATATTATTATTTAAATGTAATAATTTATGGTATAGATGAGGTTGAGATAATAAATAAGTAAAAGCCAGGCTTTATTAACTGTATCACTATTCTCATTTTTGATACCATAGGGTTACATCTTTTGTTATATGTGAATGATTAGTATTTCTCTCTTTTTTCTATTTTGTGTCTTTGATAAGTCATTGCGGTATTCATGTGAATGTTCATTATTATATATTTATAACTGTGTTCAGGTTATAAAGGGTTTTTCTTCTGTGTATATGTATATTCATGTAAATATAGCATATTTATTCCTCCATGTGTGTGTCAGATGGAATGTAGTTTGTGCTCTGTTATATTCTGTTTTGGGTATTTGAGCATGTAGATTGTACTCTTGAATTCATTACTTGGTGGTTGCATGAAGATTATTTAAGCACATCTCTGGTTTGCACAGAGGTAAACTTTTTTTTGCTGGTGACTGTGTTGGTTGAATTTTCGAGGGCTGACTTGAACTCACATGAAGTGTGGGCAAATTGTAGACCAAGCACCATGTATGTGTTCACTGTTCTTTTATATTTACTTAATGCCTACATGTTTCTGATATGATTTTAGTGGGAGTGTTAGTCATTGGTTGAATTTCACATGACACCCGGTAAATAAATAAGCTATGTTTAGGTTATATCTTGGTTACCAAGAATATGAAAGAATAGAAAGAGAGAAAAGATGTATGCATTGAGAGAGAGAAAGAAAGAGAGAGAGTTTCTTTGTTACTCTCTTAGAAAACAGGAAAGGTTATATCTCAATACATCTATTTACTCACTATGAATTATTAAAAAAATTTTGAAATTTAAATTATTGCAGTTAAAATAGACCAATCATATCATACTGACTTTATGAAAATTAGACATTAATGTGCATCATCAAGAAGTTACTGATGATGACTTGATAAGTGCTGTTTGTGACAGACTGAGAGGACTTTCAGTAGCAGCAAAAAGTATGTGTAACTCCAAGAGAAAATAACGACATAAACAAGATGTTAACTTTCCACACTAAAACTAAAACTTACAGAGGAAAGACCCTATCAATAATGAAGCTGCAATGTTAGTTTCAATCTTATTAGGAATGACTGCAAAACACTTGCCCCTCCTCAATTTATAGGTACAAGCACACAAATACATGTTGGAATTTTTCCGAGCCAATAAAATCAGCCAGTTCTTGATTCATCTGATTCACTCTTGGTCTGTCTTGTTTTGAAAGCAGAACGCTATATTTACTTTTCCGAACTTGCTTCGCTGTGTCAACCACAGTTCTTAATTTGGCAACTTGTTGCCATATTTTGTCTAAAGAGCTAATATTCTCATTATCATTTATATCATGGAAGCAAATCTGTGTTTTCATTTGGAAAGTTTATGACAAAGAGCAAGAATTCCTGAAAATATATTTTATGATATCAAATGTCATTTTTATCATTTACATATTTGATTATGAAGAATTCTACAGATTTACCATAATTTCTTTTTCTATTAACATTGTAGTTGCCAAATTCTGATTAAGATCACCGACAAAGTACAGGAGTGAACAAATTAATGCCTTTCTTAATAGCAGTTACAATCAACTTTCAACTTCATTTTTCTAATTCTAATTTCCAATTATGGCAAGGAGACTGATTTAGAAACTTTAATGTAATTTAATTACTCGCTTATATTTTAAGATTTTTCTGTAGACCACTTAGAAAATATTTTAAAAATGAAGTGATTTTATTTTTTTATTAATTTGTACAAGAGAAAGAAATAAAATCAATTCGAAAGGGACAAAAGACAAAAATAAAATCTGACAAGTAGTGAAAATAAATCAACTCCAAACAAATGAATTTTATAAGTTTCTATCACCAAGAACTGTTGGAACTGGTAGGTAAGTTTGATAGTTATGTCTTTCTTATGACCTATGACACTCTTTATATACCTCTTGCCATCAGTCAGTAACTTTACAGTACTGTGCTTCCCTTCGGAAATTATACCTTTCTTATGACCTATGACACTCTTTATATACATCTTGCCATCACTCAGTAACTTTACAGTACTGTTTCCCTTTTGAAGTTATGTCTTTCTTATGACCTATGACACTCTTTATATACCTCTTGCCATCACTCAGTAACTTTATAGTACTGTGTTTCCCTTCTGAAGTTATGTCTTTCTTATGACCTATGACACTCTTTATATACCTCTTGCCATCACTCAGTAACTTTATAGTACTGTGTTTCCCTTTTGAAGTTATGTCTTTCTTATGACCTATGACACTCTTTATATACCTCTTGCCATCACTCAGTAACTTTATAGTACTGTGTTTCCCTTCTGAAGTTATGTCTTTCTTATGACCTATGACACTCTTTATATACATCTTGCCATCACTCAGTAACTTTATAGTACTGTGTTTCCCTTTTGAAGTTATGTCTTTCTTATGACCTATGACACTCTTTATATACCTCTTGCCATCACTCAGTAACTTTATAGTACTGTGTTTCCCTTCTGAAGTTATGTCTTTCGTATGACCTATGACACTCTTTATATACCTCTTGCCATCACTCAGTAACTTTATAGTACTGTGTTTCCCTTCTGAAGTTATGTCTTTCTTATGACCTATGACACTCTTTATATACCTCTTGCCATCACTCAGTAACTTTACAGTACTGTGCTTCCCTTTGGAAGTTATACCTTTCTTATGACCCATGACACTCTTTATTTACCTCTTGCCATCACTCAGTAACTTTACAGTACTGTTTCCCTTTTGAAGTTATGTCTTTCTTATGACCCATGACACTCTTTATATACCTCTTGCCATCACTAAGTAACTTTACAGTACTGTGTTTCCCTTCTGAAGTTATGTCTTTCTTATGACCTATGACACTCTTTATATACCTCTTGCCATCAGTCAGTAACTTTACAGTACTGTGTTTCCCTTCTGAAGTTATGTCTTTCTTATGACCTATGACACTCTTTATATACATCTTGCCATCACTCAGTAACTTTACAGTACTGTTTCCCTTTTGAAGTTATGTCTTTCTTATGACCTATGACACTCTTTATATACCTCTTGCCATCACTCAGTAACTTTATAGTACTGTGTTTCCCTTCTGAAGTTATGTCTTTCTTATGACCTATGACACTCTTTATATACCTCTTGCCATCACTCAGTAACTTTATAGTACTGTGTTTCCCTTTTGAAGTTATGTCTTTCTTATGACCTATGACACTCTTTATATACCTCTTGCCATCACTCAGTAACTTTATAGTACTGTGTTTCCCTTCTGAAGTTATGTCTTTCTTATGACCTATGACACTCTTTATATACATCTTGCCATCACTCAGTAACTTTATAGTACTGTGTTTCCCTTCTGAAGTTATGTCTTTCTTATGACCTATGACACTCTTTATATACCTCTTGCCATCACTCAGTAACTTTATAGTACTGTGTTTCCCTTCTGAAGTTATGTCTTTCTTATGACCTATGACACTCTTTATATACATCTTGCCATCACTCAGTAACTTTACAGTACTGTGCTTCCCTTTTGAAGTTATGTCTTTCTTATGACCTATGACACTCTTTATATACCTCTTGCCATCACTCAGTAACTTTATAGTACTGTGTTTCCCTTCTGAAGTTATGTCTTTCTTATGACCTATGACACTCTTTATATACCTCTTGCCATCACTCAGTAACTTTATAGTACTGTGTTTCCCTTCTGAAGTTATGTCTTTCTTATGACCTATGACACTCTTTATATACCTCTTGCTATCACTCAGTAACTTTACAGTACTGTTTCCCTTTTGAAGTTATGTCTTTCTTATGAACTATGACATTCTTTATATACCTCTTGCCATCACTCAGTAACTTTATAGTACTGTGTTTCCCTTCTGAAGTTATGTCTTTCTTATGACCCATGACACTCTTTATATACCTCTTGCCATCACTCAGTAACTTTACAGAATTTTGTTTCCTTTCTGAGGCCACATCTTTCTTACAATCCATGGCAACTTTTATATAACTGAAATTAAAAACATCAGTAATTATACTGTATATATTTACAATATAATTAACAACCTTTGAGTTGCATTATAAAATCTCACATCACCAAATAAGTCATTTTATGTGCAAGCAAATATATCTGATTTTTTGTCCATTCTGATATTATTGTCTCACACATTTTCTTAAATTTGTGTCAATTTATCTCTCAAAAGTTAGCATGCTGATTTTTCTTTGAACACTAGTTTAAGAAAATTATTTCTTACTTCAATGTGCTTTGTGTTTCTTCTGAAAAAGGAATTACATTGTCATTCCTTCATGTGGAAGATATGAACAAGCAAATCTTCATAAAGTAAAACAAATCAGCTAGTGTTCAGTGCTAATTAAGTCATTTTACAGAAGCAAAGAAGATTAAGAAAAAAATGGATAATCAGAGAAGCATTCATTTTTTTTTTTAGAAAGGAACAAATAGTAGTTAATTAAACAGCTAAAAATTATCAGCAAATTCATTCCAAGCTGTTGAATGTTACTATTCTTGGAGCATAATTTTTTCAAAGTTTGTGTACATCAGAAAAGTTCAAAGCTACAAACTCACTTGCAAGTAAAAGAAGAGAATTGAATATAATACGATAATATTAAAAATTAATTCGTTAACCCATATCCTCCTAATGTCAATTCAAATTGATGTAATCTTTTTCCCCTTTATCCTTTTTTTTTTTGTTTAAGTCATTTCACCCCAAGCAAGACGATAAGGCCATATAATGCAAGCAGCTACTGCGAGTGGAAGACGTTAATGAGGAGAAAAAACTATAAGATGTGTTGTGGGATTCAACACTTTCATTTAAATTTTATATGACCTGGGGAGATTTGAGCCACAAACAATTTTTGGCAGACATGTGAGTCTAAAGAAAAAATAAGACTTAGAGTTTAAGCAAAGACATATTAACAAATATATTGACGGGACATTTAACAAAAGGAAAAATGAAAAATAAAATTAAATTTGAAGAGTTCAAAATAACCTTCAGTGTTTGTAATTGAGGTACTTACATTTTTGTGGGAGTTAAAAAGAATACTTCTTTTCTCTACGAAAAAGACCTGAGAAAGAAATGCATTCTTTCAAATCTAGCACCAAATGTAATTATCGTCAGGGGTGCTAATTTAAAATCCCGCCACCTGTGACTATCACCAGGTGGGGGTAATGCAACAGAGAATGGGATTTAGAAAGACAGAAGAAGGCAATTGAAAGTACATTTCAATTCTTGAAGATTGTAGAAGCAGTAATTAAAAGAGAGTTCCACAGGGGAAAAGTATGGGAAAAAAAATTATTAGAACAGACATTTTACTATAAGACTCACGTTGTACAAGACCTAAGCGCCACTTGAGATAGAGGGTTACAGGCAGAGATTATGTAGATATGCGTGGAAGATAATGATTAAGCCCAGACATGGAAATTTTAAGATTGTTATGATTGGGGAAGCAACCTCTTGGAAATCATTTTCACAAGACAGTGATTCATTGAAAGTCTAGTCAAGTGGAACTTGCATTCCATAAATTGGCATCTACTGCAAAGAAAGATGGCTCACTATGTCATGATAGAAAAATTTTTTTGTAAGAGTCCACCTTGCTTATTTACAAATCTACCATTCATCAGTGCATTGAATACTGTTATATTTGGTATGCTCCTGTTATTCATCTTGAGGTTCTTGACAAGATCAAAAGAAGGATCTGAAATGTAATCAATCCTGACTCACTCTCTCAATGTGATGTGACTTCCCTCTGTCTTTTCTACAAATTATTTTCATAGCAACTGCTCTGATAAGCTTTTTTCCTTAGTGGCTCAACTTCTTCTTCTTCTATGTGCCCTGTCCCTTCAGGACGTAGGCGATCATGGCTCTCCACGTCTCCCTATCTCTTGTGGCTCTTAGTATGTTTGCTCCTGTTGCTCCTGGCAACCCCCGTTCCGTCATCCACCTGATCAGACCCTGCAAATATGTTATCCGCTGCCTTCCTCTATCTCTCCTTCCTTCTATCTGACCAGTCAGTATCAGGTTCTCCAGGCTCTCTTTCCTCATTGCATGTTCCAGGAACTTCAGTTGTCTCTTCCTGATGCTCAGCATCAGTTTCCTTTTGTTGCCATTCTTTCTCAACTACATGAATTAAAATTTGGTACTTGGTTGGCATGTAGGCCCCAACCATTTACTGTTGAAATAGCTAAATGCAACTGCCACTTCTACTCCAACAGTTATTTTCTTGCACTTCATACCTGTCGAACTCCCTTCTATTTATTTGCTGGCTTGATAAATACAATCTTCATCTTCTATCTAAAATCACATTTGTCTTTCCACTATATTCAGTCTTTTCTCTCACTTTCACTCCATGTAACTCCCTGCATACCAGTGACACTCTCACCTTGCTTTGGGTGAAATGATTATATATATAGATTTAAAAATATGTTTAGTGGTACAAAAATTAATCACTGCTATAAACAGACAAAACTATTTTTGTTACCATCCATAATGATGGTATATTCTTTAAAAAATTAAATTGAAAAAATGGGCTGGCCACTGATTTCACACCTCACTCAACAGAGCCATATTGAAGTGAGTAAAGAAATTAAAATTTTAAAAAAAATGGAGTAGATTTAGAGAGGGGACAAAAAACCCAAAATGGATATAAGTTGGAAGCCAAATATATGCTTGATCTGTTTGCTCATAGAGGGCTTTAAACCCTCCAAAACTCTGAAGTGGTAATTTGAGTGGGATGTGCTTAAGATAGAAAATGTACCCATACTAAAGTTAGTGGCACAATTATAGTTATTAATAAGGTGTTCCTCAAAGGAAGTACCGTAAGTATTGGTCAGACTATCAGATGAAGAATAGTCCAAATTCTGCATTATTTTTTGAGGTCATGCTGTTTAATTCTAGAATCTAATCATTGTGTAGTTATCATTATGTAGTTCAATCCACAGCTATATTTAACCATATAAATCAAAGAACTATTAAGGTTTAAGAAAGAACATCCTTCCGTATAGAAGTAAAAAACGCACGGGTATTGGCAGCAAAGTAACATTATCAAACTGCAACAGAAACCCTCTTAGCAAATCGATCATTAACAGACCCCAACCAAGGAAAGCGTAAATACATGGGACATCTTGTTACTGTTGCTGGTTTAACTCTATTGAATTCTAACACCTTATTCCTAACCACTGAACAACATCCAATGGATAGGCATTATTACAGAGAATGGTAGTAATAAACCTGAGTTCATCATCCAACTTAGTTTTAGAGAAGATCATCAAGCCCCTATGAGTAAGGGTGTTAGTTAAATTAATTTTACATTTTTGGAAACAAAAAGAGTCCCACCTGGTATACAAACCATTAAATGTTGGTTTTTAATAAACTGAAGTTAGAAAACTAGAGGATGATCTCCTCACCAAAACATCAAGAAACGGAAGGGAAGATTTAATCTCTTTCCCTTGTGTGAATTTTAAAGCTGGATGCATATTACTAAGAGACAAAAGAAATTGGTTTGCTTCAATTTCATTGTCAAATAGACAAAAAGTGTCATCTATGTCATGGAAATAAATATCAGGTCTATTAAATTTAGATAATACATTCTCTTCATTATTTTTGCTAAATTTCACTGTCTGCAAATAAACAAGGATGTACGTTCATACATGCAGCCAACAAAATAATCCTTATAGTGATTATATATATATATATATATATATATATATATATATATATATATATAAAAGTGTGTGTGTGTGTGTGTGATTTGAATATACAGATTGAAATCAATCAAGATGAATAGAATATGTAAAGAACAGGTAAGAAAAATTGTCTTTAATACAATGGTTCACTTTAATAAGCTTCTTCAGAAATTTGTTAAGATGAATGATTTAAAATTAAAAAAAAAATCCAAGAGACAGTAAGTCGAATGAAGTTTGATTTCACTGGTCAGTTATATGTCATGTGTAATAAAGTAACAGTGCTGTCTGTCAATCATCACAGGCAACTTCTCCTGCCTCCCATAAACATTGACCAAGCAAGTCTCCTTGAGAGCAATACACTTCACCTCCTCGGCCTTACCCTCTCTTCTGATCTCAAGTGGAACCACTACATTGAGTTAATGGCTAAATCCACTGCTAGGAAGTTTGGGTCACTGTGGTGGGCCAGGATGTTTTTCCTGCCTGAAACCATCCTGTATATATACAAATCAACCATTTGTCTGTGCATGGAGTACTGCTGCCATATATGGTCAGGTGGCCCTGCTGTTCATCTTGGTGTTCTTGACAGGCTCCAAAGGAGAATCAGTAATGTGATAGGTACTGACTTGGTGGCTCGACCACAGCCACTTTCCCACCAACGGGATGTGGCTTCCCTTTGTCTGTTCTATAAATACTTCCATGGCTTTTGCTCCAACGAACTTATGTCACTGGTGCCTCTGTAACAGGTGTTTACTCGTGCAACCAGACTGGCAACTGGGTCTCACACATTCACAATGAGATCAACCAAATGCAGATGACAATTCTTCTCCTGCAGCTTCTTTCCTCGCACTTCCCGCCTGTGGAACTCACTTCCTTATTCTTGCTTTCCTGACAGCTACAACCTCCAGGAATTCAAATGCAAGGTCAATACTCATCTCTTAACTACATGACCCTAGTTCTTTCTTCACCAACCTGTATATCCTCTCCTTTCTCTCCACCTCTGCAACTGGCATCATACCTTTATTCTCTTCCTTCTCTTGCTCCTTTCTAAATAGTTTGTCCTTCTCTTCACTCTCTTCTATCTAGTGATTTTACTCTTATGTAGCCCCCTGCACATAAGTGGCACTACCGCCTTGCTCAGGGTGATATGATTAAAAAAAAATAGATAATCATTTTTAAATGTAGGAAAAATTTTGTGTGTGCTACATATAATAAAGGTTGGTTGGTTGGCTGGTTCATTTAACCAGCATATCAACCTTCATTAGGTCATTTAATGCCGAAAATCGTTTTGATTTGTTTTATTTAGTTTGTTTGTTTTATTGTTTGTTTATAAAAAGTTTTGTTGGTAACGTTTTTTCATTCAATAAAGTTTTGTTGATAAATACTTTCATTGTATTTTGACACCGATTTGGGTGGTCAACTATTTACCCATAGCTAGGACCCTAACAGGTGCTACCACTCCGGGTCAGGGTGGACTTGGGAACAACAGCAATTAAGAGGTGTTTCCATGCTCCTCACAACCTCCCAATTAGAGGCCTTGCTGCCAGATGCAGTTTACTGTCATACCTAGGACCTATAATAAAGGGAGTAGATGCTTATTTTAAATGTAAGTGTGTGCATGCAAAAATGATTCATGTGTCAAGTATATTTAAACTATAGATGATTTAAGTGTGTTTATATGTCGGTAACATTAATGTGTGTATAAATGACAAAACAAAATACATTTCTATTCAATGTCACAAAACTTGACATCTCTGAAAACAAAGATTTTGTTAATTTTTTATTTTTTGCAGGGTTTTTAAATTGCTCTTCTTTGTAGTGAAATATGTTTTTAATTTTTTTGAATGAAATGTTATTATTATTTACACTATTTATTTTGTCGTTATCATCTTTAACAAAGATGAGGATAGTAGTAAACAGTGTAATTTGTATCTTTAATGTTTATGATTTCTGTTAAATCATCATAGCTTCAAACTATTTTGAGTATATTTCTTCTAGAATTTTGATTCCTTCTTAGCAGTGAGTGTTATATAATATTCTTGTATTATCTCCATATATTTGTCTTATTTTTATTGACATGTTTTGATTGTCTGTTATGGGATCATCAGTATAAGTATAGATTTCATTAAATGACAATTTATGAGAATATGGCTTCCCATCTACCCAACCCCCAGCCTCAGTATCCTTACCCATCTATTACCCTCCTTCTGACATTTCCTATATCTAATCACTCTTTCTCTTCACCTTCCCCTATGTAACCCCATGCGCAATAGTGGCAGTGGAATGCCTTGCTTGGGGTGAAATGATTAAAAAAAAAAATAAGCAGAATAGCCACATATATACTGAATTGAGAAGTTTTCAATTTAAACTGATGCCATAAAGGATATGGATTAACTTAATATTTTCTTTCAAATGAAGAATCTCTTTAAATATGGATATCAACTAAAAATAATGTCTGAAGTACAGTCCACAGATATTTACTTTTAAAAAATGCTCAATACAAAAGTATAGCATAAATATATAGTCATTATTATTATTATTATAATAACATACTGCAACTAAATAGTTATAAAGTTTAAAATGATGCCTGATGATGGTGCATTAAACACTGAAACTTGTTAAAAAAAAAAAACTTCGACGCAGAAAAAATAAAGATGGGGACCCAGAAGAGAGCAGCAACAGCCTAGTAAGGGTCACAAAAGGAATCCTCCTACTGAGACCTGCTCCAACTAGGTCTTGTAACAGAAGAAAGAAAACTAATATTTTTTAGCATGACAATTAATCAGTATCACGTCAGCCAGAAGAACATTAAACCAAAGAGTACTGAGGATGATTTTTATGAGGGGGTTAACGCTTCCCACAGTCCTCCTTACCAAGACCATAAATATCAATAGGTCATTTGCTTCAGGTTTAGTTGGGCACCATTCCTTCGAGGCTGAAGCAACCTGTTCTTAAATACCTCACTCACTCTTCCTCCCTTTTCTTCACAAACTTTATAGCTATTAAGTTGCATTATGCTATTATTATAACAATAATAATTATACATATATATATATATATATATATATATATATATATAATATCCAATGTCTATAGCACAACTCAGAATTTCATGCACTATGCAATCATCAGGTACATATTATAAACTGATCACTTCTAGATTCAATTTTTTATTTTTACTTTTGGTTCTCATGTTGTTTAAGGTCATCATAAATTATAAATCTGGGGTGCCATTTTTTAATTTATTAGATGTTAAATTTAATTTGGTTTAGACTGAAACTTAAACATGAAATTAGAAAGCAAAATCATAGAAGTTAATATATATATCATTGTGTATATATATATATATATATATATATATATATATATATATATATATCCATACAATTATGGTATCCTAAATTTTCAGGAACCGGTTTTGTAAGTCCAGCTAATCTTTAGCAACATATTCTAATCCTTTTTAATTTCAATTTGCGGATGGAAACAAATCAATTTTTAGTATCAAAAAAGAATTATATGACTTTGATAATTTAGTAGAAAACATTTGTTTATTAAAATATTTCCAGATTGAAATTCTGTTCTAATCATAATTCTATGCAGAAGTAAAATGCTTTTTGACTCGAGTGTCATCAGTTGTATTATGGTTTCTCAGTCACATTCAAGAATCACTGCAGTTCCAAAGATCCAATGGAAGACTTACTGAAATTTTGTCTACAAGATTTGCTACATTTTTAACTTCAAGATGACTTCTTTTGTAAGAATAACTTATGTTCATCACAGAAAATCCTTTTACAGCCTCTGTAGAACTTAGTGCAATGGTAAAATTTTTAAAAAAATGTGCTCTTAGAATATTTTCAGTACATAAATTATATAAACACTGTCCAAATGTTTTATTTCTCCAAGTGCTTTCAGCTATACATTTAGCCATTATCAAGGATGTATTTTATTTTACTTTTAACTGAATATATGAACTGTTTTATGCATGTATTATGAGTTTTACAAAAGTCGTATTTTCTAAACATGGTCAACACATTGTGGCCATGTTCATATCTAATATCATTGAGAGTTAGCTTTTTCTTTTTAATTGATAATGTTTCCATTATTTTTAGCTTTTTTTACATGTAGTTGATGCTGTTATGCTTGCATCACTGATGTTATTTGCATGTAAATTTTTTAACATGAGTCTTCTTGTTAAATTTGTTTTAGGATATCCAGTGTAATTGTTTACAAATTTGATTGATCAGAGAGACAGTTCCTTAAAGGACATGTAAATTTGTAAGATGCCACCACAAGGTGTGTGGGTGTGTATATATGCTTTTTTTGAAGAGAGCAATGAATGAAAACTTCTCTGAAAATGTACTGAGACATTTAAAAAAAAAAATTGGGTTTTTTTTTTGACAGACAGAAGATAAAATTAAAAATATCTCTTCTATCATTTATCATTTAGCTTTCACTTCAGAAAAATTGATTTTCAAAATATGTTAGTTATGGCTGATCATTAAAGAATTTTCAATTTTGAGACTGACTCCAAAATTCCATTACCCACTACCCCCCCAACAAAAGAAGGCAATAATGTTTCTACTGAAAATCTTTCAAGACTTATCTGCATTGGATATATGCATTTAAAATGTGTAATCTTTCTGCTTTTATTTTTTACCTTTAACTTTTTTCCTTATTATACTGGATTGTAAAATAAAAATATTAATTTTGAATTTTTTAAGAAAATAGAAAATCGTTATCAGAATATGTCATTTTTATTTCTTTAACTAGTTTAAGATCTATGTAAATGATATTGAATTTTTAAAGAAAATTTTATTTTTATCAATTTCAAGTGCAAGAACATTTTATAGGGTATTTAAGTATATATTTTTTCATGAAAATACTAACACGCAAAAATTATCAAATTTATAAATCTAAAAATAATTTACATATATAATTGAATCCTGAGAATCCTCTGTTCGATTGTTCAGAAAGTAATTATGTTTACCAGAAAAGGATATAAAAATGATTTAAAGTCACATATTATTATATTATTTATGAGAAAATGTAATTGCCTTTATTTTCAATGATCACATCTTATAAAGAAAAAAGCAAATTTTCAATTCTACATGCAAAATTTTGGATTTTTTCCACAAAATGTGTTAAAGATTGTTTTCAACTTCTTTGACTGTTCTGCCATGTCTGATGTGTTCTTCCAATTGAATTGGTTGAAACTTTGTTGGGGCTAAATCGGGTGAGTATGGAGGATGTGGAAAAACCTATTATTCTAAATTTTTTTTTTTAGAATTGTTATAAAATGTGTACCCTTAAATTATCATGCTGGAAAATAGCACCTTTTCTTATTACCAAAGCAGAACACTCTCAAAATAATGTTTCATTTATTATATCCAGTTACTAGCAATAAATGTCTGCTGGGATGCTTCCATATTTGACCAGACACAACTCAAGGGTTTTGCTGGTCCTGGGCATGACAGTAAACTGTATCCGGCAGCAAGTACTCTGATTAGGAGGTTGTGAAGAACATGGAACCACCTCTTAATTGCTGTTGTTCTCAGGTCCACTCTGACCCGGAGTGGTAACACCTATTAGGGACCCAGCTATGAGTGAATAGTTAACCCCCAAACTAAAATCAAAACACTATGAAAGTATAGAAATACACTTTTATAGAAATATATACATAAAAATAGACTTTTATTGGAAAATATACATTTTTAAAGAAACACATTTTTGAAGAAAAAAATTATTCTCAGCAAAACATTTTTGAATACAAAACTAAAAAAGCATTTTCTATTTTCTAAAATAAAAAAGAATAAAACCAAAAAAATTTCATTAAAATCTGACTAAATCAACCTTCTCACTATAACTTAACATTAAAAAAATCCTTTAAACTCCACCTTTTTTGTATTAAATAAGCCATAATATGCTGTTAAACAAAACTCAAACTAAAACTCAAACTCAAGGGCTTTTGCAGCTAGTTCTGGTGTTGGCATTGGTTTGCCATTTTTTAATAACTGCTGCTTTTGTTTGTCTTTTTGTTTTCTTCCTTTGACATGTCAAATCCATTTTCTTAAATCTACAATGCAATACAAAAATCAGAGATTAGCTTTCCTGAATAAAACGCTACTGCAGATGAAACATTGTGTGTGTTTCTAATGAAAAAGCTGATCAGGATTCCAAATTCCCTCTTTGCAAGTTTTCCTCATCCAAACTCTGAAATGCACTACAGAAGTTATACCATCAGACAGAATAGATCAGGGGTTCCCAAACTTTTTTATAATTCCAACCCACTATTCATGATCATAGCTTATAGCAACCCACTCAAATTTACTATGCACACACTTATGAAAGAATATAAAATTTATATGAATACATGAAAATTGACTTACTTTTTACAATGACCAATAATTAAAAACATGACCAACCCTATTTCATTAAGCTTGTCAAGACAGCATCCTGCTTGATGCAACAGCCTGGCAATAAAAGCCCAAGTCTTGAAGTTTCTCAAGAGATAGCATTTAATTGAAGTTAATGGGTAATTCTAGTATTACTTTTTATGAATCATTAACATTATGCTTGCGACCCACCAGTGGGTCACAACCCATAGTTTAAAAAGACTGCAATAGATGATAAATTACTAATTTTTCTATCATTCAATCTTCATTCTGACTTGGTTGGTTGATTATAATCCGTGGGTAATGAAGAGGTAATTACTTTCCAAATAATTTAATGCTTCTCTGTATGCTCATTCAGAACATTCTAAAATATTCAGGCTGTAATATTTAATGAATGCATGTACTCTGGAAGATGTGTGTAATAGTCTAATGTCAATCAGTTAAGTGCCATCCGTGATATACCCTTGGGCAATTACGTCTCAAATTTTTAAATAATTTTAGCAGCATTATGTATATATTGTATACATTGAGTATTATTAACAGCAAAAATGTATTTGTATATGACTACATTAGACGTACTTACACACAAATGCCCTTGGGAAAGATATTAATCCATCTCTTACCTCCAGTTATGGGTTAAATAACAGGTCAGATTGGGTTTTATAGCCTTGGCTAGCAACCAGTCTACCACAGAAAGTAATGGCAACCTACTGCAGGATAATATTTTGCCTAGTCAGTCATGTCTCTTTTGAGACATGATCACCCAAGCGTATATCATGTATGGCACTTAACTGACTTTGCATTCACTTATGCACAAATACCCTTGGGAAAGGTATTAATCCATCTCTTACCTCCAGTTATGGGTTAAATAACAGGTCAGATTGGGTTTTATAGCCTTGGCTAGCAACCAGTCTACCACAGAAAGTAATGGCAACCTACTGCAGGATAATATTTTGCCTAGTCAATCATGTCTCTTTTGAGACATGATCACCCAAGCGTATATCATGTATGACACTTAACTGACTTTGCATTCACTTATGCACAAATACCTTGGGAAAGGTATTAATGCATCTCTTCCATCCTGTTGTGAGTTAAATAACAGGACAGATTGAGTTCTATAGCCTTGGCTGGCCAACCAGTCTACTGCCAAAAGCAATTGCAGCCTACCTCAGGATAATCTTTTGCCCAGTCAGTGATGTTTCTTTTGAGACATGATTGCCCAAGGGTATATCACGGATGGCACTTAACTGATTGACATTAGACTATTACACACATCTTGCAGGTTATAAACACAGCATTCCAACTGTTGAACCATTTAGCCTTTTTCAGATATATGTTGTACTTGGCAAACTTCTGAGAAATTTGAATGAAACCTTTTAATCTATTCATTATGATAAAGTGCTTTTCATGCCATTTTTCATGTTAGAGGAAGATTAGTTGTATTTTTTAATATTCTAATTTAGTATTTAATATATATATAGGAGGTTGTCAAGTTATCCTACAGGAAGAAAAACAAGACCTGTCAATGGGTGCATAAGATTCTTCAACATAAATATATATATATATATATATATATATATATATTTAGTGTATCGAGGCAGCAAATAATTTTCTAAACATATAATGTTAAATATAAGAGACAATGAATGTCTATTATGTTGAATCATGAGCCATTCTAAACATCGTATTTTGGCTTTAGTTTCAGTTGAAAATAAAAACAAGAATTCTCCAACATTTGGATATTTTTTTATTAATTTGGTTCTAAGCTTTCGCCTCACATGAGCTATTTCAAGAATACATTGAATACTATTGCCATATCTGATTGGGTGTTAATGCTACTCAGCTCAAGGCTCTTGAAAAAATCCAAAGAAGGATCTGCAATGTAATTGATCCTGACTTGACATCTTTACTTCAGTCCCTTACTGATTTGATGGGGCTTCCCTCTGTTTTTCTACAAATATTTACATGATAACTGCTTTGATGAGTTATTTTCCTGACAGTCAGTTTACGTGAGTTTAAGCATGCTACTAGATTGACATCTAGGTCCTACAGTTTTATCTGTGAAATAGTTAAATGTAACCACTATTTCTACTTGAACTGTTTCTTTTCTCACACTTCCCCACTTGTGGAACTCTCTTCAGTTTACTTGCTTCCCTGATTCTAAAAATTTAAATGCAATGTCAACTGCCATCTTTTTGAATCCCATTCATCTTTTATTTTTTTCTTCATTACCTTCAGTACCCAGTCTTTGAACTAGTGGCAGTCCCAACTTCCATTTTTCTAGAAATGTATTTGAATTACACTCAGTGATTGAGTTTGGCATCAGAAAGAGCATCCAGCCTTGTAAAACTTTGCCCCAAATCATTATGACAGTAGATCCTTAGTCAGGTAAGACTCACCTTGCTTTGTGCAAGATTAATCTTGGTGTTGCTTCAGCATAAAAAAGATGGCTATATATGTAATCAAGAAATGGCTCTCACAAATTCTAGGAAACCAGATGTTTTAATAAATATTTTTATCCTCAAAGACACCTGTTAAGTTAAAGGGAGATAACTACATGGCTACCAGAAGTGTCATTGCACACGGAATGAGAATTATATACCACAGTGATTGTAATAAAGAGTTCAGTCTGAAATTCCTGGCAACTGAAGAAGGCCGGAGTGTACAACTGCCAAAACATCATAAACATGGCAATAAAAATGAAGACAAAAGTCCGAACAGTGAAAGTAGTGAAGATAATTGAGTGATTGTAACATAACTGAAATGAAAAATTATTTCAATTTTTAAAAAAATTTCTTTCATTTTTATCTTCTGGTTCATTTGATGCCTGTTGGAGTCAATCTAGTTTAGCATAAGCCTACATAAGCAGAATACCCCCTAAGGAATTAACTTACTATCCATAATTAAATAACTCCAGGAGATTAGCAAATGAATCTTGACAGCAATTTTGAAAGAGAGAATTTAAATTTCTAGGAAATATAATTAGGAAAGGTGACTTGCAGAATTTAATACTTACAGAACATATAAAAAGCAAGAAACATGAAGGATACCAGTAAATAACCTACCTCACAAGTTTGTGTAAATGATCAACAGAACAAACACTAAAAGTGATAGCAAAAAGATAAACCTTACTAAAAGTTACAAGGAATAGAAAGTTGTGGAGAGCCATGATTGTCCAGATTTTAAAGGAACATAGCACAAAGAAGTAGAGGGTTATTTTACCATTGAAACTATAATTTGGACTGATCTGATCTCTGAAAAGTTTACCAATCAATGGCTTGCAAAATAAGTTTGTTCAACAACCATGGTGTGTTAATATGTTTAACCCAAATTTATTAACTTGTGTAAATTTAATGAATGAACATTACAAAGAAAGTAAGAATTCAAAAGATATATTTTCTTTGATTATTTTCTATTTTGAATTTTCATTTTTACATCCAAAAATAAATGCGCAATAAATATGCAATATCTGATTCTATTATGTAAGTTAATGCTTTCACAATTAAACTAAAAATAACTCACCAAATTTGGTAAAATTCTCTATGATTATATTGGAATTTTCATGATTAGAATTATATAAAATATATATTTGATCCTAAGGGTATGACAATGAGTTTCATACTTGAGTCTATGGGTAAACAATGAGATTTATGCTTGAGTCTATGGATAAACAATGAGTTATATACTTCAGTCTATGGGTAAATAATGAGTTTTATTCTTGAGTCTAAAGGTAAACATTAGTTGTGTTTATAGTTGTGTCTATAGGTAAATATTGTTTGTGTTTTATACTTGAATTTCTAGGTAAACTTAGGTTATGTTTACTGTTGAATCTATACAAAATATTGGTCATTTATACTCGAGTCTATAGATAAATATGGTTTTCTTTTCCTGATTATTTACCCTGTACAAAACTCTAGAGAAACTCAAGATCAAAGACTAAAATTAAGATTGCTAAATGAATGTAAGAAGAGGAGGTAAGAAGAGATTATGTGGGAAAGATAAAGGTTGAATTACACCCTTGTGTAAATTAATTTAATTTCGTTTCCTTTCTCTCACCGTACCATCAGTTTTTGAGCCACTGGTGTGATAGGGTTTAATAGATTTCTATTTTTTCCTCAGACAAGGTAATTTGAAGTGGTGCACAGTAATATGAATCTATTTTTGAAGTGTATGAGAAAATTTATTTGGCTTTGAAAAATATTGCATCATCTATAATTGCATCTTATTTTTATTATGCTTAATTATTTTAGACACTATTGCCTCAGTTATTGATGAGTTGTTATATGGCCATTGTTTGTCATGGACATTACTCCAAGGAAGCATACGAAAATTGTAGCCCTGCACAAACACACTGTGAAGTCTTACAGAGAGCTCACGAATATTGTTTGTGACAGTCATATCATCAAGGTGAAGGAACAAACTGGATCCATCAGTCCAAAATTTAAAGGAAAATGTGGTTCAAACAGAAAAACAATGCCAAGAGACAATGTATACAGAATCAAGGAAAGTGTGAAAGCTTTTTGGAATATATTATTTGTTTTGTTTCAATTAATTTGCAGAAGGTTTAACTTTTATGTTCTATCTGAGTAAAGTTTGGATGAGAATGTAATGGAATGGTAAAAATACAAGAAAGTTGGAACATTTTTTTTTTTGTCATGAATCATCAGAAAAATGGTTTTTATTTTATCATTCAAATAGAATTCAGTTTTTTTATGGCAATAATTTATCCACAGAACAAGTTAAAATTGACAGTTTCCAAATGGTCTTAGAAATATACCATTATGTACTATGCATTGGATGTATAAAATCAAACAAATGTTTATTCAAGCTAGTTTTGTTAGACTTTTACTTAGAAGCCATCTGCTCATACAGGATATAACTTTTTACTTTTAATGCTAGTCTTTTACTTAATGAGCTTTTTGTTCATACAGGTTATAAGCCTGTATGAGCATAAGTTAGTGTGTTAAACCCAAGGACATATTTTTGACTTAGCCTCATATATATATATATATATATATATATATATATATATATATATAGTCATCCACAGACAGATCTGTTTTGCTGTATCACAGCTCATCAGTATGGTTAGACTCTGATTGCTTTTTAACCCAGGATGGAAACCCAACCTAATTGGCATCAGTCAGCGATTCTACCTCTGAGCTATGGGCGCTCGGTAGAAGGAGGCAGACTTTTTAGCATGTATATTATCATTACACATGCCCAATAGCTGAGAGTGTTCTAATTCATTGCTGAATGAATGATGTGTAGATACACAGGGTGTGGCAGAAATAGTTCCCTCATATACCTCTTAGAAATATTTTCCACATAATGGTAAGATACCATTTTCTTCCATATCCATTATATATATATATATATATATATATATTGTGTAATTGAAAAACAATCAGTTTTTCATACAGGTTTCATTAAAAATGACAAACACAGTATTATCATTAAGTTTTTTATGTAAATTTTTCTGTGTTTGTATAATTTTTTTCTTTTTGGAACTCAAATTATATAAGAATTGTTTGAAGGTTTTGTATTTTAAAGTGCTTTTGGTGATACTTTTAGCCATTATCAAGAATTCATTTTGTTTTACTTGTAAATAAACATGTGGAAAGTTTATGTGTATGCTCAGTTCCAAACACCATAAGCACATTGTTACCATGTTCATAATTGATGTTATTAAGTGCAGGATTTCTCTTTTTTTATTAATAATGCCTCCATTATTTCTAATCTTCTTGTGCATGTGGATGATGCTATTATGTATCTATTATTGACAAATATATCACAGATAGGCCCTGGAAGATTTCAATGTGCATTTAAATGAGATTGGATGGAACTCTTGTTGGAAAGGTGCAATGTCAATTTTTTCCTCAGTTTTGTGGTGGTGTAGCCAATGTAATTGTTTACAGATTTAGATACCAGATGATTCAGTTTAGCCATGACTATCACACTTTAAGAAGTTTGTCCCAGTATTGTAAGCTATCAGTAATCATTAGGTGATGAAAAGTATTAAATTATTATTGAAAAACTCAGCCTTTTAAAGAATTAAAAGCATTTTGGTCTGAAGAATGAAAATTATGAGTTAAAACCCAAAAACAATCTATCACTGATATTATTCATAAGAATGAATATTATATGTGGAAACTGACATGTCAAACTTGTTTTATAATAATTTAGTATATCATGAAAATATTACTCACATCAGTTGGTTATTATTTACACTATTTATATGTGCATTGTGAAGCATTGAATATTGACTGAGAATGAGAAATCCGAGAGCTGAGTTTGAATTCTAGCTAATTTTGTTGTGTTCACTTTCATGCAAATACCCTTAGAAAAGCTATTAATTCATCGCTTCTCCCTCCAGTGATGGACATAGCAAGATAGATTAGGTATTGTTTATTTTGAGACATGATTACCCTGTCATATATAGCACTTAAATGATTGGTATATGGACTAATGTCTTGATGTTTGTTATTTTTATCACAATGTTTCAGCTTTCAACAGGGACTTGTCTATCCAGGTTGAAGGCAGAGAATTTTTAAATGAACCTATTATTACATGACATGATTACCCTGTCATATATAGCACTTAAATGATTGGTATATGGACTAATGTCTTGATGTTTGTTATTTTTATCACAATGTTTCAGCTTTCAACAGGGACTTGTCTATCCAGGTTGAAGGCAGAGAATTTTTAAATGAACCTATTATTACATGACATGATTACCCTATCATATATAGCACTTAAATGATTGGTATATGGACTAATGTCTTGATGTTTGTTATTTTTATCACAATGTTTCAGCTTTCAACAGGGACTTGTCTATCCAGGTTGAAGGCAGAGAATTTTTAAATGAACCTACTATTTAATCTATAGTAGTAAATTAAACTCATTCTGCTGACTGGTTCTATAGCCTTGATTGGCAACTAGTTAACTGCAGAAAAAATGACAACCTACTGTGGGAAAATATTCTGTCTAGTCCGTCATTGATTGAAAGAGACATGATCGCCCAAGCGTGTATCATATATAGCACTTAAGTGACTGATACCTAATCTAAATCTAAATCTAAAATTATTTATAAATGGAACTTTGTGTGTGTGTGTGTGTCCGTTACCTATAGACTCCGAAACAGCTGAACCGATTTTCTTGAAAATTTACACAGTTGTACTATAAGTGCCTGCAAGTGTTCTTAGCTAGGTTTTGTGTTGAGGTACTCCCCATAATAATCGAAAATTAATAATTGCAAAAATCAGGTTATAGAAGGAGTGGTCCGATTTTAATCAAATCTGATACACTCATAGACAAAGACATAAAAAACGATATTCAGAAATTTCAAGGTTGCAGTTGTTACAATAGTGCAGATAATTGATAATATGTATATATATATATATATATATATAAATATATATATATATAAAAGGCAAGATGCTTGAGTGTGCCTCTGTTTATCTGCCTGTGTATCTGTATTTTTTTCAGCCCTTTTATTTTAGTTTTTGCTTTGGGTTTGGCTCTAAGTAGGTATAATTGCAGTTCTTAATCTCAGCCATGATACCATTTACTCAGAGGACTTATTTAGCCTTCAAAATTCAGTTTATGACGAAAAAAACATATTTGATATTGATACCAGGAAATCAAAATTTGACTTACATCCATTCATTTTTCTTTCAGTTTATGGTTTCGCTTTAACTGGAAACAACTATTGCTTTTTAGTCTTTTGTGTCAACATCCAAAGAGTCTGAGCTCCAGGACCATGGATTAGTTTTAAAGATTTCATTACACCTGAGCAACGTCGGGCTATACTGCTAGTCATCCATATTTATCTTTTTTCTTTCAAGACTTATTAGAAAGTAAATGAAGTAAATTTCTGTTGTCTGCTTCATGGCTTTAGATTTTGTTTTATTAGACTGGTAGTCACCCACTGGTAGAGAGTTCAGTTTACCCTGCTATTTTAACTATAGTTGGGATACAGAGAAGAGATGTGATGTCCTTGTGCTTTGAGCCAAGAGCATTTTTGAGAAAGTGAGTTCAAATCTTGGGACAGAATTTGAACTTGCAATGCATATTCCACTTTCTCGGCACATGCAATGATTAGATACTAATAATTTCTGTGGTAGACTGGTTACCAACCATAGCTATAGAACCTACTATATCCTGATATTCAAACCACAGCTAGATTGAGAAGAGATGGATTAATATCTTTTCTAAGAGTATTTGGGTATAAGTGAATGAAAGAAATTCAACTGGAATGTGAACTCAGCACCCCGATTACTTATTCTGAGCTGATATTCTGTACCCCATAAGTAGGTGATAGATTTAAATATGCACCTTGAAATAATAAGGACCATATTCAGATGGGTCAGCAAACTTAGCATCTCTAGAAGCAAAAAATAATCAAAACTATTGGTCATTAATTTCATCAAACTGAGAGAAGTTTGTGTAACAGCTGTGAAATTTACCATTAGTGATGGCTTTCTGGCTAAAAGCTGAATTCACTAAAAATTAAATATAGATATAAAATATCTATACCTTGGTTTAAAAATAATCTAAATTATAAATATTTCAATTGATTTTCTTCCAAATACTCAGAATCAGAAAAAAAAAAAACTGATGAAATCTGTTGGACACAATGAGAAAGAAAGGCTTGGAGAATTTGACACTTACAGTGCATATCAGCTGCAAGAGGGTAGGGGAAGATAGTGAGTCACATATTTGATGAGCTTATTGGAATGGATGGTGGAACTGTAGGCAAGCGACTTTTCATCAGGGCAAATGTTGCTGTTAACTTCTGAGGAAAAATTTGGCATTCAGTGACTGAGTATTTAAATTTGGTTTCAGTTGAAATTTATTAAATCTTTCTGTTAAAACAATTTTTCTGGAAAATAGGTTTATCATATTCAGTCATTGTTATAGTGCTTTTTAATAGTCTTTGCATTTAGTTTGGAATAATATGAAATGTCAGAATTTCAATTGTAACATTATTTTCACTTTGAGTTATATGTGCTCTGCATTTTAGCTGTGATGAAGTTTCAATTATCTGGTACAGTTCTTTCTTTGTGATTCTGTAGCACCAGTCTTCAAGGTTCAAAAGAATTATGGTCTTCACTAAGACCTATATGCTTCACTCATTGAAAGCCATCTTTGTCCATCAATCTGAGAAAGTGATTGTTATGGTGCCTTGTCTGTAGGAATGGACTCTTCTTCTGCCAATAAATAATAACCTGCGTGACTTCTGGGAACACAGCTGTGAGGCAGTCATGTGACAGTTGAGAGACAGTCAAGATGCAGCATAACTATACAGTTCAGACTTAGATTGCTAACACTCATACTTGTATATATGTTCTGTCATTCTAATGCGCTGTTTGAACCTACCTTCTTGTTTCTATGTCTTTCTTTCTGGCCCAAACAGGCAACAACAACTTGGTGACAAAGATTCGCCACAACAGTAAGCACATACAGTTGACACATTAGATATATCTGAATGAGGCTGGCACCATGTCTGACATCTGTATGAAAGTTTTCATTTGATGAGACTGTTGCTAGGTTAATGTTTTGTTTTTGGTATCAGCTTGTAGAGTTATGAAAAACTACTTTCACACCACCTATTTTGTATTCAATTTATTTACTTCCTGTATTACTGAGAATGCATAGTCAAAAGTTATGCATTGTCTTTTATATTATGGGAAATGGTAAACTGAGGAATAGAAACAGAATAGTGAAAATCAACTCAGTAGCATAATGATAAATACCATCAAGAGATTCAGTCAATTAAGTGCCATACATGATACACACTTGGGCGATCATGTCTCGAAAGAGACATGACTGACTAAGCAGAAGATTATCCCACAGTAGGTTGCCATTGCTTTCTGTGATAGACTGGTTGCCGACCAAGGCTATAGAACCCAATCTGTCCTGTTATTTAACCCATAACTGGAAGGAATAGACAGATTAATACCTTCCCAAGGGTATTTGTGCGTAAGCAAAGGAGAAGTTGACATTACAGTAAGAGGGTAATCTGATTAAAAAAGAAAGAATGCTAAAAAGAAATCCACTATCATTGCCTTATTTTCTCTTCAAGTTAGTTGCATTACCTATTTTATATTGTGTTATTGTTGAAATTCCCCAGTTGAACTTGTTTCTCCTTTTTTGGTACAGGTCTTTCTTGGTGATTCTCCAGTACAGTCCACAAGGTTTGGAGAAGAATGATCCTTACTTAAAGCTATTTTTAATTGTAGATCTGAGAAAGTGCTTGTATACAATTGACATTTTACATATTTCTGAGTGTATTTGATACCATGTCTTACAACTATATGAAAGTCTTGATCTGACAAGAAACTGACTTGGTTTTTAGGTTAATGTTTTGTCTTTTTGTATCAGCTTTCAGTGTCAGGCAAAACTACCTTAGTTCAATCAATTCTGTATTCAATTTCTTTATTTCTCATGCTAAATTTTTTTGAGTTCTTTGAAATCGTTAGTAATACGAATTTTTATAATGGATTTGTAGAACACTTATGTTGTTAAGATAAGCACTCATTTGTGGAACAATCTGAGACCATAATAAATCCACCTTGAGAAAGAAAGCTATTTATTGTGCCCTGGAGCATCTCATTGTGCTCAAGTGGGATAGTCCATTGCTTGGGCTGTGATTGGCTGCTGATAAATGAGTGGAAGCATTTCTGTAGAAATACTGACTTGAGTCCAGTCATCGTTTTGCAGAGTTTGCATTGAGGCAGTCGTCTTAGGATGACTGCTCTGTAACTCTATAACACTGTCAGCTCTCTGCTTCCGAGCAGAGAAGCACAAACCCAGTCGTGGTTCCGCCGAAGGGTAGAACCACGACTCGGTAAAAATAGACAGACATATTTTTGGCCCGGCTATATGGCTGGGAATTCCCACATTAAAATGACCATGTGTCACATCCGGCCTTGCGTGGGAAGGCTAGTAAATACAGCAGAGTTTGCATTGAAGCAGTCATCTTAGGATGACTGCTCTGTAACTCTATAACACTGTCAGCTCTCTGCTTCCGAGCAGAGAGCGCAAACCCAGTCGTGGTTCCGCCGAAGGGTAGAACCACGACTCGGTAAAAATAGACAGACATATTTTTGGCCCGGCTATATGGCTGGGAATTCCCACATTAAAATGACCATGTGTCACATCGGGGCTTGCGTGAGAAGCCTGGTAAATACAGCAGGGTTTGTATTGAGTTACAACCTGCTTTATTTTTGTCTGCCAGCTGGACATTAGCTGGGATCCTTACACCAGTAAATGCTGTTATTCTGTTGTTATTCTACAGGATTCAGATTATGCAACATCACTGCTTTCATTCCAGTTCCAAATCATTGCTCCTGTTTTGAAAAGGTTTATCTTGAATCCTATTTCTTGGAAAACTTGGTAAAGAATGCTGATATTTTGTTTCATGATCATTCTTGTCTCAATTATGAATACCTGTCATCACCATAGTCATCCTAATCCTCTGTACATTAGACTAGTGTTTTCTCTTAACATCTATCTATATTTCTGAGATAAGGCATTATAACTATTTACGATATTTACATTGTTTGAACTGTTGTCTTTGTCTTTATTGCCATATTTGTGAGGTTTTGGCGATTATATGCTCTGGACTTCTTCAGGTTATATATGATGAAATTTTGAACCAAACACATTATTTCATCCACCAGGGAAGGTTGTTCTCATTCCATGTGCCAGGCTTTTTCTGGATACCTCAGTGTCAGTTATTTCTCTTTAGTAACTCAGCTCTCAAAGTTATTGTTCACCTCTGTTGTTGTGAGGTATTGAACACACAACCCACTGGGTCAAGACACTGGATTATGCCAAATAATGCTTCTACTCACTGGGCTCTGCCTTTGTTTCTCTTTTTTATTGCTGCTGCAGAAACTGTAACTTGGTATTTTTTGTTACAGGTAAGGGTGTTGCCCCTCTGCAAATCCCTTTATCCATCTGATGGTGGTGGTCCACCTCCAGGCTGGTTTTGAATTCAGAGTTTTTTCTTTCTCTTAGACTAGTTGCCACTCAAGGCTATAGAACCCAATAGGTCCTGCTATTTACCCACAGCTGGGGGTAGAAGAGATGAATTCATATCTTTCCCAAGGGTTTTAGCACATAAGTGAATGCAATGAACTTGACTGAAATTGGAACTTGGTTCTCCAATTCCACAATCTTAGCCACTCTCCATGCCTCTTACAAGATTGATTCAGGCAAGTAAAACTATCTGGTATGACACAATAAACCAACTTTGCTTGCAGCAAACTTAACAACTGACACAATATAACTGTTCCAATTCATATTGGTGAACCAACTTTCATGTCATGCTGAGTGTTACTCCTTTTAGAAATGTCATTACAGAAACTGACATTATTATTTCAATAAAATTGATTTTCATATAATGTTTCTCATTCTTTGATATTTAGAGAAGCTAGTCGAATAAAACACACGTTATCATCAACATCTTTGTTGATCTTCCCTTTTTTGATTTATTAAATGATATTTGAATGCATAAAAAGATTTTAAAATTTTTAGAAATTTCAATTTATGCTCCACTTTGGCTGCTAATAATGAAAAATCTTCCAATTCACATTTTTTTATGAGACATAATATTTTTCAAAGTATGGATATATTCTTCTTCATCTCTTTTTCTTGGAGAGAGCCATTTTATGGCTACATTGTCAAACAATCCTGGGTATAAGGAACAAAACTATATATAAAAAGGTATACGATCTATGCAGTCATTTAAATTTTCCTATCACAATAAGAATACACAATATATTTTTTTAAAATTAACTATAAAAATATTAAAAAATAATGAAATCAAGGTTCTTAATAGTTAGTAATATATTTTGACATATTTTTATGGATATATTCTTTTACATCTCTTTTTCTTGGAGAGAGCCATTTTATGGCTACATTGTCAAACAATCCTGGGTAAAAAGAACAAAGCTATATATAAAAAGGTTTATGATTTATGCAGTCATTTAAATTTTCCTGTCACAATAAGAATACTCAATATATATTTTTTAAATTAACTATAAAAATATTAAAAAATAATGAAATTAAGCTTCTTAATATTTAGTAATATATTTTGACAACAGATCACCTTTTCTTAAAAGCAATTTCAAATACTGCAGCATGTCTTTTAAAAACATATATATTGTTGGGCAGTGTGTGCATCCACTCAGTGCAAATGGCTGAGCAATAACTGAGTAGTACTAAATAAAAGTAAGAACTAGACAAGATCCCAAAGCATGAGCAGTAGAATGAGAACAGCCACCCACTGTAGATTAAATAAAGAGTTCAATTAATAATTCCTCTGAGTTGCACAGATTGATATCCACCTGAGGAAGGCTGGAGAATATAACAGCTGAAATGTTGTAATAACAGCAACAAAGATAAGCTCCAATCTGAATAGGATATGTGTTTTGGTGCAGCGAATATCAACTTGGACTGAGAAGTCCGAGAGCCTAGTTCGAATTCTAGTTGAATTCATTTCATTTACTTATGCATGAATATCATTGAGAAAGGTATTAATCCATCCTTTTTTCGTCCAGCTATGAGTTGAATAGCAGAAAAGATTAGGTTCTATAGGCTTGACTGGCAACCAGTCTACTAAAGAATGTAATGACAACCTACTGCAGGAAAAACTGCCTAGTCAGTCGTTTCTCTTTCAAGACATGATTGCCCAATCATGTATCACGTATGGCAGTTAACTGACTGACTGAGCCCGAATATAAATAGTGTAAATAATATTCTGTTTTCTGACAAACTCA
Source organism: Ascarosepion bandense (assembly GCA_037127315.1). NCBI lineage: Eukaryota > Metazoa > Mollusca > Cephalopoda > Sepiida > Sepiidae > Ascarosepion > Ascarosepion bandense. Next base: position 292,847 of record JBBBDQ010028501.1, on the reverse strand, counting down.
TAAGGGAATATCATTTGTTAGAGGTTTCAGAATTACAGAATTTTCTTCTAGCATGATTCAAAGAAAAGAAGCTAATTCCCAAGATATACATTGATAGTGTGATTTAAATTGAAATTCGCATATTTATGTTTGGTTTGGTTTGGTTTGGTTCATGGCATATGAACCACAATGGGTTATTTTATGCCAACAAGATTTTTACAATAGCTTTGTATGAATAGAATATATACCCTTTGTAAGAAATAAGTTTGTAGATCAGATTTCTTTGATGTATTTTTGTAAAGTGGTTTTTGTTGAGAGTCAGATATATTGCTAGTTTTTTTTTTAACAAAAATGTATTGCTGGTAATATTTTAGTTCCCTTCAAAAATGTATTACTGGTAATACTTTTCCCATTCAAAAATGTATTGCTGGCAGTATGTTTTTCCTTTTAAAGTTGTATTGCCGGTAATAATTTTTTCATTCAAAGATGTATTGCTAGTAATGCATTTGTTTCTTCAAAAATGTATTCCTGGGATTTTTACTATAAAAGACTATTTTTATAGTTTCATAGTGTTTTGACCCCAGTTTGGGAATAAACTATTTGTCCATAGCTGGAACCCAAACAGATGCTACCACCCCAGGTCAAGGTGGACCTGGGTACAGTAGCAATTAAGAGGTGGTTCCATGCTCCTCACAACCTCCCAATCAGAGGCCTTACTGCCGGATTCAGTTTACTGCCATACCCAAGGCCCCTTATATGTAAGTAAAAATAAAAAACAGCAAATTATCATCATTTCCAATCAATATAACAAGGCCAATATTTCAAAACTCATATAAATGTACATACAGTCACTTTCTCACCAGTGCAATGTGGCTTCCCTGTGTTTTTTCTACAAATACTTTCATGGCATCTGCTCAGATGAACTTCGCTCACTGATACCCCCTATACATGAATTTACTCAAGCCACAAGATTAGCAACTAGGTTCTACCCTTTTACTCTGAAACTGATAAATTGTAAATGCAAATTCTACTCAAGCAGTTTCTTCTCTCACACTTCCTGCCTGTGAAATTCCTTTCTGTTTACTTGCTTTCCCGACAGCTACAATCCTCAAGAATTCAAATGTAAAATCAATACTCATCTTCTATCTCACTAACTTGCATCCTCCCTCTCTCATGGTCCTTTCTTCATCTACTCTACTCTCATCAGTATTCTCATCCTTCTCCTACCTTCTTCCTGACACCCCCTGTAACCTGTCACTCTTTCTTATAACTTACCTTCTATGTAACCCCTGCTCAACAGTGGCAGTAAGATGCCTTGCTTGGGGTAACACGGTTTTTAAAAAAATGCCTTGTCAGAGTGTACAGTCTTTCTAATAATACTCATGACCACACAGTGAGCTCAATAAAAGTTGAACATATATTAAACTACATTGCTCTTAGCTTATTTGATATTTATACATTCAGTAAAACCATCTGCGATAGGATCTCTGAAGAGGTAAGAGCTAAACATTTGATGCAAAAATGAAATCTTCAAAAAAATATCTGTTGCCTATACATGTCCTCACCAACCACTAACCATTGTGTACAAAGACTATATATTAATAATCTATATATTAATATCATAGTACCAATGTGTGTCACATTCTAGAAAGAAATACGAACGAACACAGACATAAAAGATTAAACATAGAAATGCCTGACAATGTACACAAACGCACATGATAAAGAAAAGAAAACGTTGAACAGGAAATATAAAACTAAAAGAGAATTACTGTAAAATATATATCATCTATTATATAAAAAAAGAAGAGTATTATTGTACTTATAAAGTTTTGTGCTTTAAATAATATTTTGAAGTTTTCTTTTTTTTCTGTCTTCATCTTGATTCTCCTTCAACTTAGAAAAATACTTTCTCACAACGTAGCAAGTTGTAGGTTTTATATAATAATACAGCAATGCTTTTGCTGTAATGATTGAAATTAAATGTATTTTGTAAATGCATCATTTCTGGAGAAAATCATTGTAATAGAATAAAAAATAAAACAACAAAGAGAGGCAGCAAGAGAATGGCAGAGAAGAAAAAAAGAACGATTACAAGCAAAAGAGAGACAAGCAGTCCGTAAACATAGTAGAGAATGAATACAAGCAGTGAGGAATGATATGAATTGTGAAAAGAGAGAACTTTATATTGATGATTGTTATTGCAATATTTTGTTAAAGTTGTTAAGTTCAAATATTTAATGATGCTATAGGGAAATTTCTACGGATATCTTATTATCTTAGTATTTGCCATGTGCTTATTCAATCATTAACTGAAGAATTAAGATTCATCAAACTATTAGAATAAAATAACCATGAAATTTTCTCAGGCTAAAGCTAGTAATAATAAAAATGAAGCTGAAACAACATAAAAAAATGAACAGAATTTAATGTTTTTTTCAAACCAGCAAAACTTTTACAAAAAGCATTAAAGAGATAATTAGGTCTAACAGCCCAAAATGCCAAATACAGGTGGGAGATATTAAAATCAAGCAGGTATGAAAATTTAAATATCTGGGAAGTGTGCTAACCGAAGACGGAAAGTGTGACACAGAGATCCAAAGGCGAATAGGCATAGCAAATGACATGTTCCAAAAGCTGAGTAAAGTATTAAGACAGAAAACTTTCACTAGAAACAAAGAAAAGAGTACTGGATTGCTATGTAATTTCAGTTCTTCAATATGGCAGAGAATGTTGGACAAAAAATATCAACAAAGATGAAAGGAAAAATTGAAGCAGCTGAAATGTTGTTCTACAGAAGGATGCTACGGATATCTGAAGTTCCATGGACATGCAATGAGAAAGGAGAGCTTGAAGAACTTGATAATAACAGGCCAGATAGAGGGAAAAAGAGACAGAGGAAAGCAGCAGATAACATTTGAAGGGCCTGAGCAGGTGGATGATGCGAGATTTTACAGGAGAAAGCATGCTAAAAGTCACCAGGGATAGGGAGATGTGGAAAGCCATGATCGCCTATGTCCTGAAAGGACAAGGCACATAGAAGAAGAAGTCAATAAATCATGAAAAGTTCAAGTGAGTCATGTGGTTGACCAATTCAAGTATTTCTGCATCAAAATCTCATCAAGGCCAGGTGTTTGTGAAATCTATATGTAGGTAATAAGTTCAAAAGATTTATTAAACATATGGCCCTGTTGAGTGTCTTGAGGCAATAATTCTTGAGTTGTTTAACCCAATAAGTCACTTGAACCTTTCTTGAATTTATATAAAGTCTCAGTATTCATTGGGTTACACCCACAATTCTTTTCAGCTAACCACTTCAAAACATTAAACTAATATGAAGTTTTCTTATTTCATTTTAAAATATTTTTATTTTTAATTTTTTTGTTATTTTTAAATTTCCTCATCAATATATATATGACCATGTAACTGTAGTTAATCAGTGTATTTCTCCCACGTTTTGGTAGATACTGGTAATTACACTGCTTGCTCTATTGGTAGGTTCGAAGCTAGCATCCAGCTTCCAGACAAAAATAAACAGAATTGTAACTTAATATGAATTTCTGTAACGGTGCATGCCACCACGGTCCCAATTTTCCAGACTCTTTTTATTGACCAAAAACATTACCAACACACCAATCATTGGCATTGGCCTCATTCTCAATCAGAGTCCCTGGCTCGTGCCAATTAGCATAAAATAACAAATGTCAAACAATGTACTTTTCTTGGACCAATTTGCTAGAGGAGAGGATGCAGCTGATGAAGTGACGAACTGTCTAGCATGGGTTTATGCACAACCATTAGTTTAAACCACTTATATATATATATATATATATATATATATATAAAGGGTTTAGTTCAAAATTTCCAGCGCCTGAAGAAGGCTTGAGCGTACAACAGCCAAAACATCATAAACATGGCAATAAGGATGAGGACAAAAGTCCAAACAATGTAAATAATGTAAGTTCTTTTTCAATTATTTATACAGGGTGTTCCATAATCATGGTGTTTTGGATTATAAAATGAGATAGAGTACCAAATATATTGATTGACTAACTGATAATCAAGAATTGAACATATTATCTAAAATTTTGCTATTTCATCTAGATAACTGATATATCTTTTGCTGACAGTGGTCATTCATAATGTCATTGATGTCACAAGAAATTGCATATACAGTGGAAGCATACTTCGCCAGTCAAAGATCCATCATTGCATCCCAAAGGAATTTCTGACAATATTTTGGAAAGTGACAGAAACTATCCTGAAACGTCATACTGTATGATGTTACAGGCAATATCAACTGTGTTTGAAATAAGAGAGTGAGCTTGTGCATATTTCATGAATTTAATCTCAGGAATGTAATATTAAAATCTTAGATAATATGTTGAACTCTTGTATATCAGTTATGTAATAAATATTACATTTTTATAACCAAAGATACTTGCATTTAAAATGTCAAATAATTATGTGACACTCTCTATCTGAAAATCATTTATATCTGAAAGTTATTTGACATGTTCAAAAAGCACTTCAGCCTTTTTTCCTACAACCATAATATAACTTCCCTGTGCTTTTTTCTATAAATTCTTTCATTGTAATTTTCTGATGAATTTTCCTCAATGGTACATAGACTATAAATTTAAGTCCTAAATTGGCAGAAAGATCTCATCCTTTTATGATTGAATTGTCTAGCACTATAGACAATCTTTCTTACCTACCTATCATGCTAGCCTCCCTGAGAGCAATGCACTGCACATCCTCAGTCTCACACTCTCAGCTGATCTTAAGTAGAAGGACTACATTGAATTAATAAATAATCTACCACTAAGAGGGTTGGGTCCCTGTGTCAGGCCAGGAAGTTTTTATCTTCTAAATCTATCATGCACATTTACAAATCTACCATCTACCCATGCATTGGATGCTGCTATCATTTCTGGTTGGTCACCCCTGCTGGTCATCTTACGGTTCTCAACAAAATCCAAAGAAAATCTGCAATGTAGTCAATACTGACCTGGCAGCCTGACTCCAGTTTCTCTCTCACCGGTGAGATGTGGCTTCCCTCTTTCTTTTCTACAATTACTTTCATGGATTCTGCTTTGATGAGTTTAGCTCCTTAGTGCCCTCCCCTTCATGAATTTACTTGAACTACTAGACTGGCAACAAGGTCCACCCTTTTACTGTGAAAGAAATCAAGTGTAATAACTTCTTCTCTAAGAGCTTCTTTTCTCACACTTCCTGCCTGTAGAACTCTCTTCCGTATTCTTCCTGATAACTACAGTCTCCAAGAGTTTAAATGCAATGTCAGCTGTCATCTCTTATCTTCTTGACTCCCATCCGTCTACTCACTTGACACTTTCCTCTCATGCAGCTCTCTTCACACCAATGCACCCGTCCTTTTCTTACCCATTCACCAACACCTACTGCAACCTGTTCTCCTCTCTTTTCACTCTCCTATTATATAACCCCCTCTGCACTAGTGGCAGTACTGCCTTGCTTGGGGAGAGTGAGACAATTTAAAAGAAAAATGATGTAACTATAATTTTTATGTTAAGTGTCATTTATCACACTTCTGACTTGTGAAACTCTCTTCTAGCTTCTTGCTTCCCAGACAACTTTTATCAGCAAAAATTTAAATGCAATGTCAATTGTTATCTTCTGTCATCTTAATTCTTTATAGTTCTCTCTCCTTGATAGTAGTTTTTCCCTTGTTCTCCATATTCTCTAACACACGGTAATCCCTTAAAAAATTACAGTCAGTTGTGTCGTAATATTTTTGTGTAGTTGCTTTATATTTTAATATCATATAAATTCTTTTATAGTGTTCTGTGCATTAAATTTTGATTTTATCTTTTATTTTTAACTTATAAATCCAAGTCAGTATCAAACCAATCTCTCTTTCAGTTAATATACATATCAACTAAATATTAGATACATATTAACCCAACAAATACCCACTGATAAAAATAACTCCCAGTAAAATACCACTTGTGAGATCATACCTTCTTTAGCATTTCATCTTGTCTATCTCAGCTGTCATAATAAAATAACCACATTAAAACCCTTTATTATAAACCCATATCTAAATCAAATAATTATGTGAGAAGATCGCATGATGTTTGAATCCAAAAATTATAAATGATTATAGTGTCATGCTTCCTGTCCTCTGTTAAAACACTTCACATATATTTAAGTTGTTGAACTTGTTAGATTTTGGTATCTTTAATTTGTAATTGGCAGGTTAGGCTTTCATTTTGCTGATGACCAAACATTCTGTCTTTTGCAATCTGAGGTATCTCAATAAATTAAAACATGCTTACATTCCAGAATGAAAAAAGAAAAACAAATAGGTAAATTTATAACAGATAGTTCTTGAAAATTTTATTTACCTTGAATTGCAAGTGCCTTTAACTTCCACAAAGAGTCATGAGTTGCTATATCAACAAGTTTGCTTAGAATGTCTGGATCAGCTAGCTGAAGTTTTCCACATGCAATGCAAGTTTCACAACGAACCAACACGTGACAGTCCTCAAAGCATTGCAAAAACTGTAAGGCTAATTTTCTGGTCATCACTCCTGAAATTATAATAAATTATATATATTAAAAACTGTAAGCTTAAATTATTTTAAAGACATAGAAAAATGGAAGAAATGATTGAAGACTTATCCCGAAGATCCTTTAATTATGGAATTATTCAGTGTTGAAGAACTATATATTTGTTTTATATTTCTTGAAAAAGACATTGGAACAAAACTGCAAAAAATATTGTACATATAATAAGAATATTTTATTGCTTCAGTAGAACTAAACAGAAAGTATTTAAAAAGAGATAAATAGAAATGTGTTTTAAAAAGAGGTTTTACAATTTAATAACAAAGAAATTAAGAAAACTCTAAATAAACTAAATACTAATAGAGAAGTACTTGACAATGAGACTGAACTTTTGAAAATAGCTTAGTTTCTCACTGAATTCAGTCACATGCTTCTCACATTTACATTCTCCGTCTTATGAAGGAATCATTAACACATGCCAAATAAGTGTTTATAATGAACAATGGAAACAAGAATACAATTCTCAAGACCCTCACACATACAGGAACATACCAATCAGTTCTAGTATAATGAAAGTAATAACGAAGATTTTATCAACTAAACTGACATTGTTCAATGAAAGTCAGCTCTTCACAACCCAATATGGCTTTTGTTCTTATCATCATCTATCCATCACACTCAATGGTGCATAGGGCAGCAACTTTTTGTTGCTGTTTCTGTAATAGACTGTTTTTTATGGGGCAGGGTTGTTACACCTGCACCCAACCCCCAAACCTGGAGGACTAGTGGACCATTCTTGTTCCTTACGTTTACAGCACCTGGTATTCCCAATGGTCACCCATTTAAGTACTGACCAGGCTCAATGTTGCTTAACTTCGGTGATCGGACGGGAACTGGTGCATTCAACACGATATAGCCATAGCTTTTGTTCTGGTATATAGAAATTATTACGGAGTCACCAACTGGGTGCCCCATGATTGGATGAAAAACAATCAATCACAAGCTACTTTTTTAGATTTTCAACAAACTCCCCATGTGAGCGAGTTTTACAAACTCCCTTCCCCTTTTGCTTGTTGGGACCTTACAGACAAGACATCCCCATCTGCTCTCCATCATCTAGACCCAGGATATGTGAGGGGATTTGACAGCAACTGAAGCACAGAAGTCATGACTCTATTTCTGCAACCCAGTCATAACGACACAGAAAATATAAACTGTTAAAAGGACACATCATTCAGATAAGTTCCACAAACCCAACTGTTTGAATGAGACTATCCTTTCTTCTTTTCTCTCTTTTCCTGTAAATACAAGTTTATAACATTTTCATCTGTGTTTGTGTTCCTTTCTTCGCATCAGCATCACAATATTTTTACCAATTAAAACTGGGAAATTCCCAATAGGTAAGGTGCACAATGATAGCATATGTGTCATTACTCCAGAATATTATTGATATCTTCAATATAAAATTCTCTATCTATTTATTTTGACCTCACAGTAGTACATGATAACATCAATAGAGATATCCTCTTCCCATCAATTAGAAATGAATTTCTAAGGTCTAACTTAACTGAATAAATACATCTGATAGAGGAAATACAAAATCGTACATGTCTGGGGAAATCTTCTATTTGTTTATGCATATAAATCTGCGATTCATCCATGCATTGCATACTGTTGCCATATCTGGTTAGGTTCTTAGTAAAATCCAAAAAATGATTTGCAATATAACGAGTTTTGACTTGGCATCTTGACTTTAGTCACTTTCTCACCAGGTGGTGTGGCTTTCCTTTGTCTTTACTACAAATATTTTTATTGCAACTGCTCTGACCAGCATTTTCTCCTGGTGCACTGACCACAAGAAGTGTGCTATTAAATGGGCATCTAGGTTCCACCCTTTACAGCTGAAAGAGTTAAGTGCAATCCCCTCTTCTACTTAAAGAGTTTCTTTTCTCTCACTTCCTGCCTGTGAAACTCTTTTCCATTTACTTGCTTCCCTGATAGTTACAATCACCAAAAATTTAAATGCAACATGAATTGTCATTTTCTATTTCCTTCAATCTAATTTATCTTTTATCCTTTTTTCAAAACCCCATGTACCCTGTTTCTGTTTGTACTCTCATAATCATGGTTCAAGCGAGTCTCCCTGAAAGCAATACACTGTGCCTCCTTGGCCTCACCCTCTCTTCCAACCTCAAGTGGAACCATTACATAAAAACAATAGCTAAATCTACTGCTAGAAAAGCTGGATCAGTGTCGAGCTGGGAAGTTTTTCCACCTGAGTCCATCTTGCACATATTGTTGCGGAGTAGTTTTCACACTGAAGGTTATAATCATGCTATGCTGGTTGCTAATCAACTTAACGTACCCAAAATGTTAAGAACTTGGTAATCTTCCACTGAAAACTGACTCCTTAGTATTCAGCTAACTGCCGACTAATATCAACTGCCTAATAGTTCTACTGAACTCCAATAGAAGTACTAAAGAACTCCTATGAACTTTCCAAGAACTTCCTGTTAACTCTTATTAATATAGGAGGGAGAGTCCATTATCTGAGGAATAGGTGTGTTTCACCATAACACATATATAAATCAACCATCTGACCATGCATAGAATACTGTTGTCATATCTGGTCAGGCAACTCTGATATTCATCTCAGGGTTCTCAACAGGCTCCAAAGGAGAATCCGTAATGTGATCAGTTCTGACCTGGCAGATCGACCCCAGCCACTTTCTTATCGGTGCGATGTGGCTTCCCTCTGTCTCTACTACAAATATTTTCATGGCTTCTGCTCTGATGAGCTTAAGCTACTGGTGCCCCATCCAGAAGAATTTATTCAAGCAACCAGACTGGCAATAAGGTCCAACCCTTTTACAGTTAAATCTACCAAATGCAACCAACACTTCTACTTCATCAGCTTCCTTTCTCGCGCTTCCTGCCAGTCTACCATATACTTGCTTTCCTGATGGCTACAAGCTCCAGCAATTTAACTGCAGCATGAATTCCTGTTTCTTATCCACTTTACTCCAGTTCTTCTCGCTTCCTTTCTACATCACCCCTTGTATCTTGTACTTTCCTTTTCTCCCTCTACCTCCACAACTGTCATCACACCTGTATTCCCATCCTTCTCTTTCCCTTTCTCAGACACACTCTGTAACTGGCACATATTTTTCTCTTCCCTCCTTCTTATGCTCTCTTATATAGCCCCCCATGCATCAGTGGTAGTAGTGCCTTGCTTGTGGCTAAACAATTGAAATATATATATATATATATATATATATATATATATATATATATATATATATATATATGTGTGTGTGCGTGTGTGTGTGTATGTATACATACATGTATATACTTATATATATATATATATATATACACACACACACACACACACACACATATATATATATATATATATATACACATATATATACTATAGTCATCCACAGACAGATCTGTTTTGCTGTATTACAGCTCATCAGTACAGCTTAGACTCCGGTCGCTTCCTAACCTAGGATTGAAACCCGACCGAATCGGCGTCAGTCGGCGATTCTACCCCTAGGGCACGAGCGTCCGGTAGAAGAAGGTAGGCTTTTTAGTGTGTATAAACACACCCAATAGCTAGAGTGCTCCAATTCATTATCAAATGAGCGGTGCTCATACATATACATATATATATATGCATATGTATACATATATATATATATATATATATAGATACATATACACACACATATATATATATATATATATATACACATACTTACATATATACATATATTTATACACACACACACACACACACACATATATATATATATGGTAAATGTACTTTTCTCTATGATACCTAGACACTATGAATTTAAGTGCATTTTTGTCATGGCGAGAATGTCTCATCATTTTCCATTTGATATTTCTAGATGTAACCATAAGTTCAATGCAAACAATTTAGTGTATTTTCCTTTTCATTTGTGAAACTCTCTTCCAATTCCACTCAACTTTCTGAAATTTATAATGTATTTTCTCTTTCTTTAACAGTCAGTAACAACTTGTGTCTTAGTGGGTTTATTGCTTTGCTTAGGGTGAAATGATTAAAAAAATATACTAACATCAGGCATCATAATTGAAATTTATTCATTATATATTTCTGAAATTTTCTGAAACCTTAATTTTAATTTTAATTTAGAGGCATGGCTGGCAAGTTAATAGATATTTGCTTTGCTTTGCATGGAATTTTGTTGTTATTCTCCAGAATTATGCTTAGTTTTTTGTATTGTTGTGTATCATTTAATTCAGTGAGTGTTTCTTTTAGCTTATGGTGTAAAGAGAAAGCATTAAATCCATAACAGTTACACAAACTTCTTTGTCAATAAAATGTCAACTCTTATGCACAGACCAGAAGCCAACAGAGGCCAGTCTAAAATTAAAAAGAATTCCCACAAGGAAAATCAGGAAGCTGTCATGTAACATTTGCTAATGACTTCATTGCAATGAGAAAACTCATTTTTTCACCTGTCCTCATGCATTCTGATTTCCTCTGTACATTTATTGTTAATTCAGCTCTATCAGGATGCATATCACCAGGTAGAAATAATCCTTGCAGCATATGCACTGAAGCCACTGCAAGCAATTTCCTGTGCAGAAGAGGCCCTGCAAGTCCTTAGAAATCTGTTCAAATGCCATTGTGCTAAACTTTTCTTCATTTAAGTGTAGTTAGTAAGTATACTTTGAAGACCAAAGCACACCATCACATAAATGTGGATATACAGAAAAGAGTTTATAGATATATAAAGTGGACACTGAAGTCAACACCAAAAAGCAATTATCTGGTTGTTGACAGCAATGTCTACTTTTATATTAACATCTGCTTTATCCCTGATACTGAGCACTTTAGCCCATAAACATACTATTCCTTATATGTATATACTATAGGCCATAATTATTAGGTCACCCCAGTTTTTTAAAAAAATTATGCATTTCATACTGTTTTTAGTATTTATTGCCACGTGGATAATTCTAAATGAAAAGAGAATGCTTCTTTTGTTATTATTACTTTGCAAAATTTTACAAGACAGCCGGAAGTTTTTGCTTCGACCAGTCAATAAGAAGAAGAGAGTTTTTATTTTCTCTAAAAAGATGCTCACTCCATAATATTCTCAGCATCCTTCTGTATAGCACTTGTATATACTAAAATTAATATTTACAGTAATAAGAAGTACTTATTTATTTATAAACATTTGTCAGGCTTATACTTTCATCATTTATCCATCACACCCAGATGGTGCATAGGGCAGCAATCATCATCATCATCATCATTTATCCATCACACCCAGATGGTGCATAGGGCAGCAATCATCATCATCATCATCATTTATCCATCACACCTAGATGGTGCATAGGGCAGCAATCATCATCATCATCATCATTTATCCATCACACCCAGATGGTGCATAGGGCAGCAATCATCATCATCATCATTTATCCATCACACCCAGATGGTGCATAGGGCAGCAATCATCATCATCATCATCATTTATCCATCACACCCAGATGGTGCATAGGGCAGCAATCATCATCATCATCATCATTTATCCATCACACCCAGATGGTGCATAATGCAGCAACTTTTGTTGCTGTTTCTGTAACAAACTGTTTTTACAGGGCAGGGTTGTTAGCCCTGCACCCAAACCCCAAACCTGGAGGACTGGTGGACCATTCTTGGTCCTTATGTTTACAGCACCTAGTATTCCCAAATAGTTCCCCATTTAAGTACTGACCAGGCTTGATGTTGCTTAACTTCAGTGATCGGACGGGGACTGGTGTATTCAACATGATATAGCCGTAGATAAACATTTGTTGGATTTATTCTTGTGTCTATATTTATGCATTTATCATTTGAGACTAGAGATAAAAATTTGTCAGATTTATACTTTAGTCTGCAAGCATTCACTTGCATGGTGGTCTCTTCTGAAAACAGCAGTTTTATACTCTATGGAGAGTGTAGTTGACATCTCCTGGGCTCTGTTGCTAGCTGCAAATAATAATAGAAATATAAAAGAGAGAACTGGTTGTGTATAAACTCAGCTTTTCTTGTGTTGTACCAGTAACAAGACAAAAAAAATAATCATAAGCTAAAATGAATGAATAGTTGGGTTGATGATTTTTTAAGTCAACAGTTTAAAAGTGAAGCAAACATGCAGTGATACCAGGGACTGGATGTTTGCCCTCTGAGGTCCAGAAAGCAAATGACCAAAACTGGTCTTTGTGCACCCTGCTCCACACAGATGTTCTGGCAGAAAACCAAAAATTAATAAATATCAAATTCCTTTTTGCGAGCCAACCTGAATTTTGTTTATCGTCCAATGGGAAGCCCAGAATTAAATATGGATGTGAATTCCTAAATGACCTGTTTGGACCCACAAAGACAAAATAAAAAGCCGACACAGAAAGCATCGCCAGTTGAGAAAGTACAAGCATAATTAGCACGTCCCTTGACCTTGTCAAGTGATCATACTATGTTCGCCTCTCCTTTCTCTCTCACCTTCTTCTTTGCTGTCCCCTGAGCTACTTACCCAACCAATGGAGCAGAGACATCAAAGACATTCCTAACTGACAAATGCTCACACATATATACGCACAAACTCTCTTTTCAGCATTTACTGCTATGAACATTTTAATGTCCTTTGAGCCCATTCTAAAGACATTACTTTATTTGTAAAAAACCTTAATTGATATCTGTGTATATATAAATGTTGTTTCTATAGACAATTTGATTTTCTTGTTTATACCTACCTTATAGTGGGCTATCTACTATTGAGGCCAAATTCAGTTAATCTGTTTCAACACACAACTACATTTCACTAGAACAGATAACCCACTATAAATAAATTTCACAGGAATCTATACACTACTTATTTTAATTCATCACATTTTTATACACAGTTGATACTTGCAGAATTGTTCGAGCTGATATGCAAATGGCACAGTGAATGTGCAATGTCAGTCTTTGGGATAGAAAATCGTCAGAGGAGTTAAGAAATAGACTGGGTATTGCCAATATCTCAGATGCTATGCATCAAGTAAGACTTGAATGGTTTGGGCATGTTAAGTAAATTGATATAGAAAACCCAGTCAGCAATTGTGAGTTTGTTGAAGTCAATGGCTAATGAGGGATAAGTACTTATCAATGACAACTTAAGGAAGTTGGGATTACATTAAGTCATTACACAAAAGTGGGGGGGTCTGGAAATGAAACATCAGGAAAATATCATCTAACCCATGCTAGCATGGGATTGGAAGTTAAATGATGATGGTATTTTAACTTTTATGCCAGACAGCCTTTTCATGCAATTTCCAATCTGGGTAAATTTCAAGGAAATCCAAATACTGTCATTCAAGGGATATCTTGTTTTGCTTCTATTCTTAATATGATTCTTATTATGATTCCTATGTTCTTGTGGCAAAATAAACTTAAAACAGCAACCAGCAAGTGAATTGTGGCTCTCCCAGCCGGTATTCCAATCCAGAGTCATTCCTTCTTGAGTTTTGTCTCAAAATCTCATTCACAGACGTTTCAGCTGCCAACTGTGAATGCTGTTCCACTCCTCCTTTTATATTTGTACATATACCCATAATCCTTTTGCGTCTTCCTGTGATCCCATAATGCATTGCATCTTTTAGTGTATAAAAATGCAATGCAAGTCCCCCCTCATTCTTTTACGTTATCTGGCTGAGGATGGATTACGGCAGAGTGGTAAGTGCTTTTTTCTTTCTCCTTCATTTTAACTGCAGTAGCTTTACATGCTAAGCAAATATGGGCTCTTTTTTGGCAGGAACAAGGAAAGTCACAAACAGTTGTGCTTGTGCCAGGTTGTATCTTATGTCTGCCACAGTTCTTTGAATCTTTGTCCAGAGTCTTTACTGTTGCTTCAAGTTTCTTCTTCATCCGTGAGGAGATTGTTCAGCATTCACTTTTATAAATGAGTACTGATATTATGTAATAGGTAAGTACTCTTTTTTTTTCTTAATTTTTGGAAAGCATCTTTCATAATGTGCCTTTAGATTTTGGTGTATTACTTGCCATCCTTTAACTACTATATTGAAATCAAACAGAAACAAGGAACCGACTGTTAAGTGCAAGTAAGTAAAATTAATCATTTCATTTTTTTTCTTCTTACAGATAATCCAGTTACTTCAACACTCAGCTTGAAAATCAAACTCATAAAATAAACTCTACAAATCAGTGCCAACAAATAACAAATAAAAAATTATTAGAAATATGTTACGTTTGACTCAGTATCAAGTATTCAACCTTCAGTCAACTTGATGACTGCCTTCCTCTCCAATTTCGACATAGCCTTCTGGAACCTGCCTGATGCAAAAAAGACACAGACGGAAATAATAACAGACAGAAATCTTCCAGTTGTGTAATTTGTAAAGGGTGGTCAAGATACTGGGAGCCATTTTGAATCCATGTATTAGATACTTTGAAAAACTGCTTCGTTCAATAGGATGCTGTACAACTAAGCAGCAGAATATTTCTCAACTAAATCAGTCTTTGGTGCCTTACATCATTGAATAAAATTATTCTGAGAATATTTTCTCAAACCAGTAAACACGTTCTTTACTCACATGAATATGTAAGTAAATGGCTTCTTTTATTCTTTCATATATAAACACACACGCATACAAATATATACACTTTTTCTTAAATTATAGGAGGAGGTGCAGAAAGGTTCTCAGCTTAACCCACTTCTCACAATCAGTTTTTTAAATAACTAAGCATCAAATTAGTGCCAACAACTTTTCAACAATCCCTCATGAATTTCACATATACATATATCTTCTTTTATGTGCTATATCCCTTCACGACGTAGGTGATCATGGCCCTCCACATCTTATCTCTTGTAGGTCTTAATACCTTTTATTTTGTTATTTCTACTATCCATTTGATTAAGCCCATTTGTTCTTTTCCCTTTCACTCTTTTCCCTGCTCTCCATCCTGTGAGTATTAGATTCTCCATGATTTCTCATTAGAAACTTCAGTTGTCTCTTTCTGATGTTAAGTATAAGTTTTCTTTTCATTTCCATTCTCTCCAAGACCTCATCATTTCCCACATGTTCTGTCCATGGTATCCTATCAGCACTGTTTTCTCTGCAAATCATATATTGTTAATATTGTGACCACTAATGAAAAATCCTGACAAGACTTCTAGTTCTCTCAGAATTGCCTTGTTGAATAAATCTGGTGAGAAGATAAATCCTTGTCTCACACCCCTTTCTATTTTTGTATATCTGCTGAACTCATTTTCCTATCTGTATGCAGGCAGTTTGCTGCCATAATAGCTTCTTGATTTTCCTAATATCTTTTCCAAAATTTGTCAAAATTGCCAAGCAAATTTATCAAGTCTTTGTAGTGTACTTGGTAACATTTTTTGTCAAACAATTTTGTATAATAACAATATATATATATTTATGCTCTCACACCCTGATTGAGCACTCTGGAAGAGTGGGAGACTTTGTAAACAGTAGCTACTCCGGCATATACGCATCGCTCATTCAATAATGAATTGGCGCACTCTAGCTATTGGGCATGTTTATACGTGCTAAAAAGCCTGCCTTCTTCTACTGGACGCTCATGATCTAAAGGTAGAATCGCCGACTGAAGCCGAATAGGTTGGGTTTCAATCCTGGGTTAGGAAGCGAACTGAGTCTTAGACGTAATGATGAGCTGTGATACAGCTAAACAGATCTGTCTGCGGATGACTATAGTATGTATATATATATATATATGTTGAAGGCCATCTATTTATTCAGTCTCCAAGATATTCTCATTTAGGTAATTTTTTTTCTCTCTCCATCTTGTGCATTTTTTAAATGATAATTATTTCTTTATTAACTGTTGAGCAAGATTAAAAAATTGTTAGCTCACCCATTTTGTAATTTTATTTTTTAAATATTATTTTATTTTATTTTTTATTATTTTATTTTTTATTTTTTATTTTTTTATTTTATTTTATTTTATTTTATTTTATTTATTAACCATGTTGAGCAAGATTAAAAAATTGTTAGCTCACCCATTTTGTAATTTTATTTTTTAAATATTATTTTATTTTATTTTTTATTATTTCATTTTATTTTTTATTTTTTTATTTTTTATTTATTTATTTTTTTTTTAAATTTTATTTTATTTTATTTTAATTTTATTTTATTTTATTTATTAACCATGTTGAGCAAGATTAAAAAATTGTTAGCTCACCCATTTTGTAATTTTATTTTTTAAATTTTATTTTATTTTATTTTTTATTATTTTATTTTATTTTTTATTTTTTTATTTTTTATTTTTTTATTTTTTATTTTTTTTATTTTATTTTATTTTTTAAATTTTATTTTATTTTATTTTAATTTTATTTTATTTTATTTATTAACCATGTTGAGCAAGATTAAAAAATTGTTAGCTCACCCATTTTGTAATTTTATTTTTTAAATATTATTTTATTTTATTTTTTATTATTTTATTTTATTTTTTATTTTTTATTTTTTTTTTTTTTTAAATTTTATTTTATTTTATTTTAATTTTATTTTATTTTATGGTTAATAAAACCATGTTGAGCAAGATTAAAAAATTGTTAGCTCACCCATTTTGTAATTTTATTTTTAAATATTATCATCATGAGTAGTAATAATAAATACTTTTGTCTATTTATGGTGGTTATGAAGTTTTGTACCACCAACCATATTTATATATATATATTTTTTACCCAAGCAAGGCAAGAAAGTCACTGAAACACAGTGCAAAAAAATATAAGAACAAAGGATAATAAAAGGTGCAAAAACAAAAAAAAAATGAATTAAAAAGAAAAAAGGTAACATTGCATTTAAATTTTTGAAGATCACTGAAGGCAAGAAGCCAAAAGAGAGGTTCACTGGCAAGAAGTGTAAGAAAAGAAAATTTTAACATTGAACTTTCATGTTGACATTTTAATTGGAAAATGATGAGACTTTGCCAACACTCTAGTACGTTAATTCATAGAAAAGAGTTCATTAGAACATTTACCATGAAATTATATATAAATCTAAATCTAATCTAAACTTATTTATAAATGGAAATTTGTCTGTGTGTGTGTGTCTGTGTCTGTGTGTGTGTGTGTGTCCATTACCTATAGACTCTAAAACGGCTGAATCGATTTTCTTGAAAATTTACACAGTTCTGCTATAAGCATCTGCAAGTGTTCTTAGTTAGGTTTTGTACTCAAGGCACCCTCGATAAATATCAAAAATGGATAATCGAAAAAATCGGGTTATAGAAGGAGTGGTCCAATTTTCATCAAATTTGATAAACTCATAGACAAAGACATAAGAAACAATATTCACAAGTTTCAAGGTTGCAGTTCCTACAATAGTGCAGAAAATCGATAATATATATATATATATATATATATATATATATATATATATAAGGCAAGATGTTTGTGTGTGTGTGTGTGTCTGTATGTCCTTTATACAAATCCACAATTTTTATCCGATTCTCACCAAACTTCACACAAATATTCTTTAGGCTGAGTTTGAGCTCCAAGACCATGGATTAGTTATTGAAACTTTCATTACACCCGAGCAATGCCGGGCTATACTGCTAGTATATATATATATATATATATATATATATATATATATATATATATGTGTCTGTATATGTGTGTGTGTGTATGTGTGTTTGTGTGTGGTAATAAATCATTTGGTCTGTAACTTAATTATGAAAGAATCATTTACTTTACATGATAAATATTCATTTTTAACATAAGTTTCTACTTTTTCAGTGATGAATATTAAAGAAATATATCAGAATTTTTCACATAAAAATTTAGTTAAGAACAGAAAACGGATGTATCAAACCATCTTCCACACATACTTACAAGAATAGAGGAATGATATGCTTTTATTTGTTGATAAATCTTTATAAGTAAAATATATATTTAGATAGGTCTTCAGTAGTACAAGTCTGGTTTGAATACAAGGATTATAACATTTCTAGTACACATGTAGTCAATCCAAATAGAGAGTTTTTGTACATGCATCACAACAGCAAATGGTAAACAATAAGAAGGTTATGATTAAAGCTACTAGTTCTTGACTCGGGATTGTTTAATTATTGTCAGTAAGGTAGACAAGATGAGAGGATGGTCTTAAGAAAGTTTTTTCTGTCAAACTGAAAAGACACCCAGTTTTTGATAATGACTGGAATAGTTAGCATTGCTTGAACAAAATTTGTAAAAAAAAAACTTGAAATTTGGACAGTTTATTCACAATTTTGATTTAGATTTTCATCTTCTTTGAAAACTTCAATAAAAAGTTAAAATTAAACAGACATTGTCAGTTGAATTTTTTTTTATCGTATCACTCCAAGCAAGGCATTCCACTGCTACTATAGCGCAGGGGGTTACATAGAGCGATTGGGTATAGTAAATGTCAGAAGGAGGGTGACAGATGAATAAGGAGGTACATAGGAAGAGTGTTGGAGAGAATGGGTACAAGTTAGTGTGTTAGGAGGTGTCTATTGACCTTACATTTAAACTCCTGGAGGTTGTAGCCGTCAGGGAAGCAAGCATGCAGAAGGGAATTCCACAGGCGGGAAGTGCAAGAAAAGAAGCGGTTGGAGTAGTTTAATAGAATTTATATATATGTGTGCATGTCTGTTTAATAGGAAACATTTATCAATGTAACATTTTTCACTTTTTCTTTGACTGAGATTGAGACAAAACTTAAATAAAAGTAAAACATTTTAGACAGATTTGTCCTTTATCTTATCATCATGACTGATTCAGATCTGCATTTGATCTTAAACTCATATCGAAAGAGAGAGAGAGTGAAAGAGACAGAGACAGACATTAACATCCAATGCCTGCTTAGACATCCTAGGATCTTCCTGAACTTACATACAAATAGAATTATCTACAGTTTTAATGCATGTGACTGACCAATGAAAAATAACACAAATACAATTGAAAATACCCAAGATTTTTTTCTCTTTTCTATCAATCTCTGACAAGCTTTAATAAAATTGAAATGTTAGATCGATACACATTTGTCCTGAATTTTATCATCCAGTCAGTTTCTGATCTGCATTTGATTTTTAACTCATATAAATATATATATATATATATATATATATATATATATATATATATATATATATATGGACAGCAACCTTTCTTTTAGGCATCTTTTATTGAATACAAGTCATAAAAAATGATTTAATCAATCTTTTATTGAGTTTCTCCAACATTCTAACATTTTTTCACTTTTCCAGAATTATATATATATATATAGTAATGAACTTAATCACAGAAAGTCAACACTAATAATAACAGATTAAGTATCTGAAAATAATGCTAACTAACAGTAATATAAACCGTCTTCTAACCCGGCGAGGACTACCTCATGGGTTAAATAAATAAAGAAGGAAAAAAAAAGAAACAAACAGCGCACAAGAACAATATGTCTAGTGCTTGTTTGAAAGAAAAAAACCAAGACAAAACCTTAATAGCAAAGTGCTTGATACGAAAGTACAAAAGTAGAGCAGAATACCATACAATATCTAGAATTGAGCGGCATATATATATATATATATAACTTTCCGTTGTTTTTGATGTATACTTATATACCAACTTAGTTTGTAAAATTAAACAGCCAGATTAATCCTACCCATGACCTGATTATAGCATAGTATTGAAGGCTTGTGCAGAACCAATCACAGTTTTTGCAAAATCCAAGTGCAGAGAATTGATGCACATAATGTACCACAAGGTCCCTAAAACAACCTTCTCAGGTTTTCACCACAAAGCTATCCTTCATCTAGGCTGGTTGCCACCCAAGTCTATAGGATCCAATCTGTCCTCCCATTTACCTATAACTGTGGAGAGAAAAGACAGATTTATACTATTCCCAAGGTTATTTTCATGTTAGTGTTAGTGTTTCATGTTAGTGAAAAGAACAGACTCAAATGGAATTTGAACTCTACTTACAGATTTCTCCATCAGTGCCACTACCCATTATTCTTCTAAGCCATTTTTTATCAATTCCACTCTAGCAAGACAACAATGTCACTAAGATAGAAGCAGTTACTGGTAGTGAAGTGAATCTATTGATAAATAGACTTATCTACTCCTACTGCAGAAATGTTAGAAGTACAGAGTTGAAGTAAAATTCAGAAGGAAGTAGAAAACCAATTCTAAACAAGAAACATAAGACAAACATCTACTCCTGTTCAAAAGATTAGAGAGGAGTGTGAACCAGGTAATAGGTAACCCTGCATTGTGGTGCAGTGTATATCGGCTTGGAACACGAAATCGGAGAGCCGAGATCGAATTCCAGTTGAATTCCTTCCATTCACTTACGCACAAATACCCTTGGGAAAGGTATTAATCCATCTCTTCCCTCCAGTTATGGGTTAAATGACAGGACAGATTGGGTTCTATAGCCTTGGTTGGCAACCAGTCTACCACAGAAAGCAATGGCAGCCTACTGCGGGATAATCTTCTGCCCAGTCAGTCATGTCTCTTTCGAGACACAATCGCCCAAGCGTGTATCACATATGCCACTTAACTGACTGACTTTTTTAGATAATATCCTACAGCAGGAGTCAACAACCTCTGGCATGCATGCCACATGAGGTACACCAAGCATTTTTCAATGGCATGCAACCACAAATGACACTGTGAAGTTTGAATCAGTAACTACTACAACACAATGAAGATATTTAGCTGTTTCTAAATTGCTCACTTTTTAGACTCCCTGCTTGTTTCACCTTCAAGAACACTGCTAATAAAGACACCAACTAATAGACAAGGAAAACTTTCTACTGGTGTTAGTTCTTTCTACAACTACTCACCTGAGGAAATACTTAAGCCCTCAAGGAAATATTTGAGCAAGCCATCTATCACAACCTTTTTAATTATTCAAGGTCTCTTTTATACCCACTGGTTTTTTGTCTTTTTCCTTTTGTATAAACCTTTGTTTGTTTGTCTGTATACATTTTTTTTTTAATCATTTCACCCTGAGCAAGGCAGAAATAAATGCTACTGATGTGTGTGTGTGTGTGTGGGGGGGGGGGCTACATAACTGAAAGAAGATTAATTAGAAGAGAGAGAAGAGGAGTACAAACCAATTAGAAAGGAGAAATAGAAAGATGAGAATGCAGGTATGATGGCAGTTTCAAGGGTGAAGAGAAAGGGAAGGATATACGGGGTGGGGGAATGGCGAGAGTCAAGTGGTTAATAGATGAGTATTGACATTACATTTAAATTTCTGGAGGTTGTAGCCATCAGGAAAGCAAAAATCTGGGAGCGAGTTCCACAGGCAGGAAGTGCAAGCGAAGAAGCTCGTAAATGAACATTTTCTTCTTTTATTGTACACACGAGCTTCTTTGAGTCTTATTGTTTGCCTTAAACATTTTTGTTCAATCTAATATTAATAGATATACTACAGCTTCTGCTCCAATGAACTTGGATCACTGCTGCCCCCTAGATACGAATTTGCACGAGAAACTAGATTTGCAACTGGATCCCACCCTTTTACAGTGAAACTGATAAAATGCAACTGCAACTTCTACTCCATCAGTTTCTTTTCTCGCACTTCCCGACTGTGGAATTCCCTTCCACATGATTGCTTCCCCAACGGCTACAATCTCCAGGAGTTTAAATGTAAGGTCAATAGACACCTCCTAACACACTAACTTGCTTCCATTCTTTCAAACACTCTTCCCATCTGCCCTTTCCATCATCCTCGGTATCCTTACCCATCTATCACCTTCTTTCTCATATTTCCTACATCTAACCACTCCTCCTCTTTACCTTCCCCTATGTAGCCCCATGTGCAATAGTGGCAATGGAATGCCTTGCTTGGGGTGAAATGATTAAAAAGAACCCTAGCCCTTCTATGTGAGAAAAGACAAAGCCTGTACAAGAATTTTTTCCCTACAATATTTGCACTGCTGCTGAAGGGCTGTATTCCTTCATAGAAAAGACGATTAAGAGGCTCCAAATATGTGTGCTCTTGAACAATTCATAAACTAATTCATTAACAATTTTTACATTTTTGTAAAGTTTTGCATATATTAGATAATATTTTATACATAAATATCAGAATTGATGTTTGCTTGTTTATTTATATTTTCAGAATATCCTAAGTATTAAATATGGCTGAAAAGAAAAGTAAACTTGATCATCGCCTATTTTGGATGAATAAACAGGGATTTGTAAAACAAAAAGATCATGCTGTTTGTAAATTTTTGTTGTGAAAGTGTTGTGTGTCACACATCTAGCGTACAAAGACACTTTCAAACTAACCACTAATCTAAGTTTAAAACCTCAAAAGAAAAAAGTGAAGCCTTTAAAAAAGCTATTTCCGGTTTCAAAAAACAAATTGGTATTTTGAGACAAGTAGTTGGAACAAAGGATAGAACTACTGAGCATAGTTACAAAAATCTGTGACTTGGAAAGGTAAATCTTTTACAGATAGAGAATACATCAAAGACACATTTTTGTGCAGTGCTAAAATTTTGTTTGGTGATAAAACAAATAAGGAAATCATACTCTTTCAAATTAAAGAAATACTGGTTTATGCAAAATCATCTGAAAGGTGTATAACTGACTTAACTTAAGATGTAAAAACTAAACAAACAATTGAATTAAAACAATCCAAAGTATTAATTTTCATTCCTGACAAAAACACTGATTTAAATGATTTGTCACACCTAACAGTAGTTGCCATACATCACAAGAATAATTACATTTATGAAGAGTTATCTTATTATCCCATCATGATACAACCAAAGCAGAATATATTTTGTCTGCATTTATTAGTTATTTCAATAAACATGACACTTGAACAACATTTTCTGTGACAACTGATAATGCTGCTGCAATGGTTAGCAAGAAGAAACATTTTGTAAAACTTCTTGAAAATCAATTTGGATGCAAACTGTAATATCTTAATTGTATTATTCATCAGGAGAGCTTATGTGCAAAGACCACATCTCTGAATGTGAACTCTGTAATGACAACTGTTGTTAAGATTGTTAACTTGTTTCTCATTCTTCACTGGTTCACAGGCAGTTCAAGTGTTTTTTTAAAAGCAATCAATAAAAAATATGGAGATCTGTTATACAACAATTTTTGCTGGCTTAGTTAAGGTAAAGTTTTAACTCAATTTATCTGTTGTTTTGATGCTATTAATGTGGTTTTTGATTGAAAACAAACATTTTTCTAAATTCAATGATGAAAACTGATTGTTAAAGTTGATGTTACTGACTGACCTAAACACACATTTAAATGAGCTGAATTTGAAATTACAAGGACAGAGTCAAACAGTACTTGGTCTATTCAGTTATTTGAAAGCATTTAGAATGAAACTCGACATTTTTACCTGTGACATTAAGATAAAAACGTTCAAGTTCTTCCTAAATGTGAAGAATCATTCAAATCAATTTAAAGTGAATATCAATGAGTACATTGAAGCACTCAAAGCAGAATTTGATAAACAAAGTCAAGACTTCCACATTCATGAATCCTTATTTGTATACCTCATTAAACCTGACATACTTGATTTGACAACTACCCAACTGGAACTTTTTAGTTGGATGAATATTGATGATGTGGAAATGCAACAAGTTGAATTTAGTTCTTCAGAATTATGGACACCAAAATTTGTTGAACTAAATAGATCTCAGGAAGACGAAAATTTTGAAACGGCTGCTGCTGTTCTAACTGTTGGAGATCCCTCCTGAGATCTTTCATCTGTTTGAAGAAAATTGCCTTTGCTCTTCTTTTGACTTTTAGTTCAACTTATTCCTGTGAGCAAATTTTTTCTCACATCAAAGCAGTGTTAAGTCCACAATGAAATTGTGTAACATCTGAACATATAAAAAATTGTGTAAAACTGAAAGTAACAAAGTATGTTACAAATACTGAGCAATTGGCTAAGATCATGCAAGAGCAAGGCTCCCATAACAATAAAAATTTAAAAAAAACTTTTAAAAACAGTTTATATTAATGTGGTTTACATATAATTGTATATTAAAACTTTGATTTTTCATGAAAAGTAATATTTCATTTACAAAATTAATAAGAAACATGTCACTGAAAGTATTGTCCGTTATTGTATTGTCAGTATTTGAATTCCACATCTGAAAAATGATACGTCTAGTGAGGCTAACCATAAGTCAACCAATTTATAGGCTTCTTCATAAGAATGAAAATATTGCTCAACCAAGCCATGTGCCATCTATCAAAACGAGTGACAATCAGAATGGATAATGTCTGATGAATACAGCTTGTGGGGTAAGACTTTGCATTTAAGTGTTTCCAAGTATGTTTTCACTCACTTTTCAACATGGCCTAGCGCTGTCATGTTGCAAAATGACTTTTTTGTATATCTGCTCGTATAATAGCAGCTTTTTTTAATGCTCAGCTCAAATGCATCAATTGTAGATGATCTCATGTGAGTGTTTCTTTTACTTTGAGCAACTAATAATAAACTATACCCAGCTGACCACACCAAATCCTGAGCAAAAGCTTCAATCCATGAATAATTGGCTGGGCTTACATCATGATCTTCTTAGGGTTATCATAGTATATCCAATTTTCATCATTGGTCATGATACAATCTAAGACCATTTCATTTTCTGTTGCTGAAGCAGCTGTTCACACATGACAAGACACTGCTCAATGTCTCTCAACTTCAACTTGCATGACATCCAATGTCCTTGCTTTTGAATCATTTCTTATGCTTTCAAATGTTTCAAAGCTATCATTTGATCAACTTCTAATGATTCTGCAAGTTCAGTGTGCACCTGACATGATTCTTTATGAAGTAATGGCTCCATGTCTTTAAACTTTTTGGTGCACCAAAATGTTCTTTATCTTTAACATTAGAATCACTACTTTTTAAGCTTATAAACTACGCTTTGCATGTTGTATCCAACAGAGCATGGTCACTGTAAAACTCAACAAGAATTCTGTCTGCTTCAGCTGCAGATTTTTTTTAATAAATTAGTGCAGAAACATTCCCTGCAAATACACTTTCTACAGTATGAAATCCGACATCAAGTTGTTTACACTTCAGGGAAATGACTTACCCTGAATTTCAAGCTTGCTTATAGTACTTCCTTACTCTCTGAAACTACATACAGTTATGTAAATACTTCTTCTTCTATGTGCCTTGTCCTTTCAGGATGTAGACCATCATGGCATTCCATGTCTCCCTATCCTTGGTGGCTCTTAACATACTTTCTCCAATTGCACCACACAGCCCCTGTTCAGTCATCTATCTGGTCAGGCCCTTCAAATATGTTATCCGTTGCTTTCCCTTGTCTCTTTTTCCTTCTGTCTGGCCTGTTATTATCAGATACTTCAAGCCATCCATCCTCATTGCATGTTCCGGGAACTTTAGCTTTCTCTTCCTGATACTCAGTATTTTCATTTCAATACTTTCCAAAACGTCATCATTGCCCACGTGTTCAAGCCATGATATCTGCAGCATCCTTTTTTTTGTAGAACCACATTTCAGCTGCTTCAAGTTTTTCCTTTTTGATTTTAGTATCCCCTACCTGTATTTGGCATTTGGGGCTGCTCTTTTTGCTGATGACCATACATTCAGTTTTCTTACAGTTTATTTGTAGTCCTTTCTTATCACTTTCTCCAGCTACCTTCTGTAGGAGGTCTTGTAGCTTGCTTTCCATGTTTGCTATCAGGACTATATCATCAGCCTACCTTATGTTGTTTAAATTGTGGCCTCCAATGACAAATCCTGGTATAACATCTAGGGTCCTCAGAGTAGTCTTACTATACAAGTTGAACATGTGAACACTATCTGTTGTAAAACAGCAAAAACATATTCAAGGTCATAATACTACAGACTTAGACTCTATGAACACAAGAATAGTAAAAACTAAGCACTAAAAAAATTCTAAACATTACAATCCAAGAGATTTACAGCATAAAGGAAAAATAAGAAGAACACATAAAAAATTACATAAAAAACATAAGGATAACATCTTGTCTGTCATTTTCGATGAAACCTAAATATATATATATATATATATATATATATAGTTAAATAAAATCAAGACAAGAGGAAAACTGTATTTTAAATTACCTATGCGTTTCATCCTGTGATGGACTTTATCAAGGAAAAAAAAGACAAAATGAGCTTTATTCTAAATTATGTATCTATAAACAAACTGTGTTGGCAACCATAAAGACGCTCACAAATCATTTCAAAAGATTAACAGAATATTTTAGTTTTTAGAATTTCTTCATGTGTAGTGCAAAGTCACAAGATATTAAAATGAAGGGAATCCGACCATTTTCTTTGAAAATTTTTACTATGTGTGTTAGTCTGTTTTAGAATTCCTTCATGTGTAATTTAGAATAAAGCTCATTTTTGTCTTTTTGCCTTGATAAAGTCCATCACAGGACGAAATGCGTAGACGATTTAAAATACAGTTTTCCTCTTGTCTTTATTTTATTTAACATTCCTGTCCTTAATCTCAGATCATAACTGAGTATATATACAGGGTGTAAACGAGAAATTGGCAGTTTGAGATCTCAGACTTTAAACCTTGATAAAGAAGGGACATTTAAAGACATTTAAGATTCGCATATGTTTATTTAACTGTTTTATTAAATACAAACATTTTATTCTATGCGTCCACCTTCTGCGTCCACAACTTGCTGAATGCGAGCCCTAAACTACGACAGGCCTTGACAGCTAACTCTTTCTTGATATCGCGGAATGCTCGCCTTACGGAGGTCTTCAGTGAGGCCACACTGTTATGGGGGCGAGCATTAGAGACTTTCTCAACATCGCCCCATAACCAATAGTCGCAGGGGTTCAAATCTGGCGAACTAGAGGGCCAGATATTTGAGGGCACAAAAAACGGCAACTCTCTCTTCAAGAAGGTCTGCACTGTTTTTGACCCATGAGCAGGTGCAGAGTCCAGGATGAATATCATTTTGTTGGGATCATCGTTCTTCTTAATCCAGGGTAAGAGAACTTCCTCCAGAATCTTCAGATATTCCGCCATATTGATCTTCAGGCCAACTTTAATGAAGTGACGGGGCATGACTTTCCCATCGCTGGCAATAGCTCCAAACACCATGACAGAGTCAGGGTGTTTACTCTGCATGACTGGAGGAACACAAGAA
This sequence comes from Ascarosepion bandense, assembly GCA_037127315.1. Lineage (NCBI taxonomy): Eukaryota > Metazoa > Mollusca > Cephalopoda > Sepiida > Sepiidae > Ascarosepion > Ascarosepion bandense. The sequence continues at coordinate 265,116 of JBBBDQ010028501.1, read as the reverse complement.
GGGTCAATGGCGATAACTCTTGTGTTTCTGCAGTTGGCGACTTCGTCTACCACGAACTTTTTCTATCCACAAAAATGCAAACGGTACCACCATGGTGTTTCGGGTGATTGAGTAGCAAGTGGCTTCTCTCTTTACGAATGGTCTTAGATTTCGCGGTAAGAATGTTACGACATCGTCTGCAATATGACTTCATCCCAAGATCTTTCCGTACTGCATTAGAAATGGTCATTTTGGCTACATTCCGCTTTTTCGCCTGGTCAACCATTGACTGTGATGGATTTGCTGCAATGGATCATTTCAAACCTTTTGGTGGGGATTTTATCACTTCTTGGGCTGTGAACCTTCCTTTGCATGTCTTTACCTTCCCTTAAGTTTGCTACAATACGATAAACAGTCCTAGGAGCATAGCCAGTGTCTCTGATAATGTCAGATGTCTTATGCCCGGCGCGGAACAATTCAGCAATAACCATTCTATGGTTAAATTCTACACTGGCACTCATTTTGTTAGTATTTTTAGGTAGCTAATCTGGACTTCAGACTCTAAAGAGTACAGAAACTAACATTTCAGATCGATAATGCCGCTTTAAAAAACCTAAATTGCGGATTGAAATTACTGCCAATTTATCGTTTACACCCTGTATATATGCACATTTATATACCTTCAAATACATTTCCCCATATGACAATTGCATTGTAAATTGCAGCTAGGAAAAAGTATAGATATATATTTTTTTTATAATCGTGTCACCCCAAGCAAGGCATCTTACTGCCGCTGTTGTGCAGGAGGTTACATAGGAGGAATGTTGAGGAGTGAGAGGTTGCAGGGGGTGTCAAGAAGAGAGTAGAAGAGGGAAGAGATTACTGATGAGAGTGGGGTGGATGAGGAGGAATGTTATGATGAGTGAGAGGTTGCAGGGGATGTCAGGAAGAGATTAGGCGAGGATGTAAGTTAGTGAGACAGGAAATGACTATTGACTTTATATATATATATATATATATATATATATATATATATATATATATATGATATATCCTGGAAAGGAATATCAGTGTAAAGATTAGTGGAAGAATGGTACTCGGCACAGGAATGCGATATAACAGATTTATTGTACTACTGTACAAATAACAATAAGATACAGATAAGCAATCAACAAGTAGAATGCCTTTGCTTCGGACATTTGCACTCTGTTGTACCGCTTGTCACTGTCCTTTATAGTCTAGAGTATTCCATTCTCGGGGATGGCAGGATGTTCCACTATAACAGTGACAATCTGTTTCTGTAGATTTGAATCAAACTTCAGTTTGGAATTCCCTGAAAGTTACCCAGATTTTCAATTGCTGGAAGGAGGATTTATGTTACAACAGTTGAAACTTAGTACAGAAATGGTATAAATCAATTAAGCAGTGTATGGATTCCTATGGAAACTAGTTAATTCATTCTGGAACTATTGACTTTGGAAATCATGAACGCAACTACTAATTCATTTTATCCTATGATTAATTATTTTTATCATATTCTTGTTACTGGTGCATCACAAGAGAAGGTGAGTTTATGCACAACCAATTCATTCTTCTCTACCTGTATTATCATTTGAAGCTATCCAAAGAGCCTGGAATATGTCAACTACATCCTCTGTAGAAAATAAAACCACTGTCTCCAAGAGAGACTACCATCTAGGTGAATGCTAACAAATATGAATCTGATAAATGTTTATCTATAGTCTCAAGTATAAACCTGACAAGTTTTATCGATAGTCTTAAGTATAAACCTGACAAATACATACATATAAACTCAAGAATAAATCCAACCAATGTCTTTTCTATAGTTTCAAGTATTAGCCTGACAAATATTTACAAATAAACAAGTATTTGTTATTATTATAAATGGTATATTTAGTAGATACATTTATTTGAGCTGCTATAAAGGAGTATGCTGAGAATAGCATGGAGTGATTGTGTGATTTTTATAGAAAATTGGAACAAATAAGTGTTATGGTGACCTATCAACAGTGGAATGGATCATTCCTCCTTCATGTAATACTAACCCGTGTGACTTCTGGGGATGCAGTCGTGAGGCAGTCAAGATGCAACGTAATGAAACATTTTGGACGGACACTTCTATCTGCTGATCAATAACACCCATATTTTGTATATATGTTCTATTATTCAAATACATTGGTTCAACCCACCTTGTTTCCAGGTTTACCTTCCTGGCCTTAACAGGCCACAAAAATAAGACACATAAACATCAGGAATATGTAGTTAAAATATAAAATACATACTGAGGAAAGAGGTTTTGGAAAATCTAATACTCACATGATATACTGAAAGTAAGAGGGATAGAAGAAAACAGTATATAACCTACTGAACTTATGTAAAATGGAGTGCAGAACAGTGTTTAAGAGAGATGATAGTAAACATTTACTGCAAGCTAAAAGTATAAAAAATTTTGGAGAGACATGATTGCGAACATCTTGAAGGGACATGATACAGAATAAAAATATTTACCTCTGCCTCAATTATAAACATGACTAATATTTACTCATAGACTCAAGTAATAACCCTGTAGTGTAGTAATAAGCAGATTAACTAATTAAAATACGGGGAGAATCTGCAATTTAATTGATCCTGATCTAATATCTCGACTCCAGTCACTTTCTTACCAACAATTTGTGACTTCCCTCTGTTTCTTCTAAAAATATTTTCACAGTGTCTGCTCTGATGAGCTTAGCTACTTGGTGTCCTTCAATACGAATTTACTCAATCTTCTCGACTGGCAACTAGGTCTGTCCTGTTTTTTTTTTTTTTTTTTTTTAATCATATCACCCCGAGCAAGGCGGTAACGCCACTGATGTGCAGGGGGCTACATGAAAGTGAAAAGATTTGGAAAAGAGAAAGCTGGAAACTACATTCTAAACAGGGAACAAGGGATGAGCCTCTACAGCTGTACAATAGACGTGGGTGGAGTGTGAACCGGGCGATAATTTAGTCTATCTACTCCAATTGGAAAAAAAAAATGAAATAGAAAAAAAAAAAAAGAAAAGTGAAAAGATTGGAAAAGAGAAAGCCAGAAACCACATCCTAAACATGGAACAAGGGATGTGCCTCTACACCTGTACAATAGATGTGGGTGGAGTGTAAACCGGGCAATAGTTTAGTCTATCTACACCAATTGAAAAAAAAAAAATAAATAAATAAAAAAAAAATAATAAAAATAAAAATAAAAAGTAGGCGGGGTTGAGTGAACTAAGTTTTAACTTAGTTAAAGTTTGGAAAAAAAATTTCTTTGAAAAAAAGTACAAAAAAAAATGCACACTTTCAAATAACTATGAAACTTTTAAAATTAGCCAAAACAAAAAATCAAAATAAAATAAAATCAAAGCAAAATCATGACTTACGAGTAAAGTTGTTTCCAACCCCCCCCAAAAAAACACGTGCTCAATCAGTGATAGAAGAATTATTTTATCTTTTTGGATACTATATGTGTGTATGCGTGGGGGGGGGGTATGGGAGTCACCTAACTAGACTATGGCTGAGCAAAGAAGACGACCAAGGAATTTAACAGAGGAATTTTAAAACACAGTCAAAATACTGAAATGTAGCTTCCGCTTCTACTCGTTCAGCTTTTTTTCTGACAATTCCTGCCTACTTGCTTCCCTGATAGCTACAAACTCCAAGAGTTTAAATGCAACATCAGTTGCCATCATTTATCTCATTGTCTCACATCTTTCTCTTATCCTTTCCTTTTTGCTCTACTCTCATGTAACTCTCATCACACTATTATTCTCATCCTTTTCTTATTCATTGTCCAACACATCCTGTAACTTGTGCTTTTTTGTTTTCACCCTGCTCGCATGTAGCCCATTGCGTCTGAGTGGCAGTACTGCCTTGCTTGGGGTGAAACAATTATAAAACAAAAAGAAAAAAGAAAATACCCAGGCTATATAATGACTTCAATTAGGAGGGAGAATGATGCTTGAGCAAAGGGTTGTACCAACTATAAAGATGGACTTAAAGGCATGTTCACAACAGAAGGTGAAAATACAATTCTTTTTTTATTTAGACAACTTTTAAGTTAATACTCTATAACATACACAGGAATTTTAGAAGTCTTAATATGAAGACAGATCAGAGCTCCTTTAACCATGTGATATTCTATAAAGAAGAAAATGAGGTACAAGAAAAATAAGGGGACACTTCTAGAGAAAGAATGTCTTTTAATACAAAAATGACACGTAATAAGAAAAAATGGGAGTAGCATACTAGCCCATGCAGATCAAATAAAACCACAAGATGAATATGAAAAGAAAAGGGACAAAAAATGTTCACAGATACCTCAACTAACAATAGTATTGAACAAAAACTAAACCTACTCTTGCAAGATGAAATGTTTGATGAAAAAATATTCATGAATAATTCAAGTAATGAAATGTCAGAAGACAAACGTAGTGATGATCAAGAAAGAAAGTGTGATCCAGAAACCGATGAAGACCAGTCAATGTAGAAATACAGCCATGATATTGAGAGAAAATGAAACAGTTAAAGATCATCCATAGAAATCCAAGAAGAAAGAAAGAAACCCTGAAAATGAAATGACAGAAGAAGAGCGCAAAAAACAAGGGGCACAAAACCTTTTAATATATGGAGATGTAGTGATATGTCAGTCAGTTAAGTGCTATACGTGATACACGCTTGGGCGATCATGTCTCGAAAAAGACATGACTGACTGGGCAGAAGATTATCCCACAGTAGATTGCCATTGCTTTCTGCGGTAGACTGGTTGCCAACCAAGGCTATAGAACCCAATCTGTCCTGTTATTTAACCTATAGCTGGAAGGAATTGACAGATTAATACCTTTTCTAAGGGTATTTGTGCGTAAGTGACTGCAATGAATTCGGCTGGAATTCAAACTCGGCTTCCCAATTTCTCGTTCCAAGCTGATATCCAATGCACCACAACGCACATCCGTAGTGATATGTAGTTTAACTAATTAATGTACCTGTAATCAGTCAGTTAAGTGTCATATATGGTACACACTTGGGCGTCTCAAAAGACTGGGCAGAAGATTTTCCCACATTAGGTTGCAATTACTCTCTGCGGTAGACTGGTTGCTAACCAAGGCTATAGAACCTAATTTGTCCTACTATTTAACCCATAGGTGGAGGAAGAAGAGGTGGATTGATACCTTTCCCAAGGGTATTTGCACATAAGTGAATGCAATGAATTCAAATGAAACTTGAACTAACTGTAATACCCAGGCTATATAATGACTTTGATTAGGAGTAGGAGGAACAGCACATGACTATTGAGCAATAACAAACAGGACTTCGAACTTCACAACAAACCCAACAAATACTTGCTTATAGACCCAAGCATAATTCTAATAAATGTCTACCTATATACTCAAGTATAATAGGAAAAATTCAACATCATATAATACAACAAATGTTACTATGTCCTAAAATCTACTGAATCAACTAATTATTATTCAGAAATTGATTTAAAATTGGCTCGTATACTTAGTGTCAAATATGATTGCTAGATGCCATAATTATACAAAACTAAACTGATACAGTACCCATCAAAAATGACAAAATTATTTATTGATCAGTTCCTGCTTTGCTGAGCATCAAAGCATGTCTTTCCAAGACTTTAACCCTAGTCAGTCAGTCAGTTAAGGGCCATACGTGATACATGCTTGGGCGATCATGTCTCGAAAGAGACATGACTGACTGGGCAGAAGATTATCCAGCTGTAGGTTGCCATTGCTTTCTGCGGTAGACTGGTTGCCGACCAAAGCTATAGAACCCAATCTGTGCTGTTATTTAACCTATAACTGGAAGGAATAGACAGATTAATACCTTTCCCAAGGGTATTTGCTCGGAAGTGAATGCAATGAATTCGGAAACCTAGTATCAGATCAAAATAGGTCTGAAAGGTATTTGTCTTTGTTTCTGAGATGAGGTAATATTTACAGTATTTACATTATTTGGACTATTGTCGTCATCTTTGTTGCCATTTGTACAATGTTTCAGCAGTGCTTAAGGACAAATGGCCCAGTGGCCCAGTGGATATAGATGTTGGTTAGATCCTGTTACTTGACCCAAAAGGTTGTGAATTCAATACCAGGCTACAGCAGTGGTGAATAAGTAATTTACAGGGTTAGAAGGAGATAGGCACTATCCTATCACCCCGAGCAAGGTGGTAACATCACTGATGTGCAGGGGGCTACATTAGATAAAGTTTCACTCACTTTAAAAAAAGAATAAAAGGGGTAAGAAGTAATAAAACTCAAGACTCTTCTGTGTTATCCTTCTTTTCCCATTCTTTTCATCCTTTTCAGGCTCTTGAGGAGTCCGGCAAGGCTTGTGCTATTTCTCTGGATATTTTCAAGGCTAATGACAGGGTTTGGCATGCTGGCCTTTTATGCAAGCTATAGGGTTACATTATTATCGGACACTTACTTGATCTGATCCAATCTTTTCTATATAACCACATAATGACGGTCATCTTGAATGAGCATGCCTCCACATCCTACTGTACAAACGCTGGTGTCCCTCAGGGCTCTATCTTAGGCCCGACACCCTTCCTTATTTTCATAAATGATTTCCCAGATGAAATCAAGTGCCAAGTAGGCATCTATGCAGAGGGCACCACAATTTACTCCTGCATCAGTAAGAAATCTGGTGTGGCGTAAAAACATAACCTTGCTGCTGATCTTGAGAGGGATCTACATTCTGTGGTGGATTGGGGTAAGAAGTGGCTTGTAAATACCAATACGTCTAAGACCAAGCTGCTGTCTGTCAATCATCACAGCAACCTCGCTTGCCTCCCATAAGCATGGACCAAGCAAGTCTTCCTGAGAGCAATACACTGTACCTCCTCAGCCTTACCTTCTCTTTTGATCTCAAGTTCAACCATTACATTCAGGCAATAGCTAAATCCACTGCTAGGAAGGTTGGGTCACTGTGTCAGGTCAGGAAGTTTTTTCCACCTGAATCCATCCTGCATATATACAAATCAACCATTTGTCCATGCATGGAGTACTGCTGTCATATATGGTCAGGCACCCTTGCTGTTCATTTCAGTGTTCTTGACAGGCTCCAAAGGAGAATCAGTAATGTGATAGATACCAACTTCATGACTCGACTCCAGCCACTTCTCCACCGATGGGATGTGGCTTCCCTCTGTCTATTCTATAAATACCTTCATGGCTTCTGCTCCAACAAACTTAAATCACTGGTGCCTCTGCAACAGGTGTTTACTCGTGCAACCAGGCTGGCAACTGGGTTTCACTCATTCACAGTTAAATCAACCTAATGCAAACAACAATTCTACTCCTGCAGCTTATTTTCTCACACTTCCCGCCTGTAGAACTTGTTTCCATATTCTTGCTTTCCTGACAGCTACAACCTCCAGAAATTTAAATGCAATGTCAATACTTATCTCTTAACCACTTGACTTTAGTTCTTTCTACACCACCCTGTATATCTTTTCCTTTCTCTACACCTTTGAAGCTGTTATCACACCTGTATTTCCATCCTTCTCTTGCTCTTTTCTAACTGGTTTATCTTTCTCTGGACTCTCTTCTTATCTAATCTTTTTACACTTATGTAGCCCTCTGCACATCAGTGATGTTACTGCCCTGCTCGGGATGATACGATTTTAAAAAAAAAGGAACCAACACATAGTGAGGTGGTGTTCTATACTACTCTAGGATTGATTGATTGATTTTTATTAATAATTTATCAACCCTTTATTTGAAGCAGAAACATATTTCGTGTTGTAGCAAGTTGTTTACAGTACTTAATGTTCCTAAGTTGTCCTATGTAAGTAACTGGACTAAAAGTATATTTTTCTTTTTTAGTGTGATTTGACCATAGATTATACAGGGGGTTCTTGACAAAAGCAAAAAGAGGATCTGCACTGTAATCAATCCCAATTTGACAGCTTGACTTCAGTTACATTCTCACTGATAGGAAGTGGCTTCTCTCTGTCTTTTTTTACAAATATTTTCATGGCTTCTGTTCTAATGAGCTTCATTCCTTGCTGCCCCATCCTCATGAATTTACTTGTGCTACTAGACCAAATATGTTTTTCTTTGTCCATCTGTATCAGGTACCACTGCTTAGTAAATAACCGTTTCTGGTATACAAAGTTCATTAATGGGGCATTAGGGATATACAAGGGAAATTTTTAAAAACAGATGGAATAAACCCAAATCTATATTCAAACTGGAAAACCTTAAAAATTGCACCAAACTGACTAGCCCCACATGGAAACTAAAACTGAAAAATGGCAAAATCCTGATATAAGATGGAGTATAATAAAAAAGCTAAACCTTACTAGGTGGTGATGTCTGCAGATTGTGCCAAGAGTAAAAGTTAGCCATAATGTTGTTACTGAATAAAAGATCAGGAGTAATGTCCAGATGTAATCATACCTATATACATATATATATATATTAAGATCATACCAACTTGGATGAAAGTGTTTTAAGATCCTTAAGTAATGCCTCCTTGATTTTGAAAACTTTCTGTTGCTTAAAAATTTGAGGCACATATTTTTTTTTTAATCATATCCCCCTGAGCAAGGCGGTAATGCCACTGATGTGCAAGGGGATACGTAAGAGTGAAAAGATTGGAAAAGAGAAAACCAGAAACCACATCCTAGACAGGGAACAAGGGATGAGCCTCTTCACCTGTTCAATAGACGTGGGTACATGTTTGTAAAAATCCCTGTTATACATCCAAAGATTTGTTGGAGAATCAGTTATTAAAAAATCACTTAAAGAAACCGAAAGTTTGAAACCTAGGTTGTGGAGATAACTCATTTTCAAATGAAAAAAAAAATAAAATAAAAATAAAAATAAAAATATATATATGTATGTGTGTGTGTGTGTGTGTGTGTGTGTGTGTAGCAGCCTTATCAATTTTATTAATCTGGATGGCAAATGTAGCAAAAGAACAATATATATTTCTTATTTCTTTCTCTAAAAATTTGTATATATTGAGGATGAATTGAGAATTGAATTTGTATTGCATGTTAATTTTCTACTGTAAGGCATCCTTCTTTATAATCTAAGGTTTATCAAGCCTCATCAATCTTGTTCTTTTCCCATCAACCAAATCAGTTCAACTAGAAAAGCATTTCAATCAATCTAAAAGGCATGAAATGCTATATTATCATGTTGCTTTCATCAATTATTCTAGCAATAACAGTTTTAATTATATAAGCACAAGCATTTCATTCTCTTCAGCCAGGAACTAAATACACTGGGACTCAAATGAAATAGAATGAAAAGAAATATCACCATTTTCAAAGACGAGAAGAGATTGTTTTAAAAAAACAATGTTTCTTTGTAATAAACTTTTTTCAAGCAAACCTTTAAAGTTTGTATTATCAGCCATAACAGAACACAATTTCATGGCTTTCCTGTCTGAATCTTCTCATGAGTCTTAATTCTTTTGTTAATGATTTAATAAGTTCATAGCATTAAAATACCTATATAAAATCCCATATTACATTGTTAAATCAGTCAGTCAGTTAAGTGCCATACGTGAAACACGCTTGGGCGATCATATCTCGAAAGAGACATGATTGACTGGGCAGAAGATTATCCCACAGTAGGTTGCCATTGCTTTCTGCTGTAGACTGGTTGCCAGCCAAGGCTATAGAACCCAATCTGTCCTGTTATTTAACCCATAACTGGAAGGAAGAGACGGATTAATACCTTTCCCAAGGGTATTTGCACGTAAGTGAATGCAATGAATTCAACTGGAATTCGAACTCGGCTCTCCGATTTCTTGTTCCGAGCCAATATCCATTGGACCACCATGCACATCCACATTGTTAAATACTTGAGCTTTAAAGTTTTAACAAAATATTGCAATAATGATCATAAATATAAATGCTGGTATTATTTTAAGAATAAATTTAAAACTAACAACTCTTTCCATTTCACTGAAACAACTGAAAGTCACTTCATTTTTTTTTAAAAATCATTTCACCCCAAGCAAGACATTCCACTGCCACTATTGCACATGGGGCTACATAGGGGAAGGTAAAGAGGAGGAGTGGTTGGGTGTAGTAAATGTCAGAAGGAAGGTGATAGATGGGTAAGGATACCGAGGATGAGGGTTGGGCAGATGGGAAAAGTGTTTGAAAAAATGGGAGCGAGTTAGTGTGTTAGGAGGTGTCTATTGACCTTACATTTAAACCCCTGGAGATTGTAGCCGTCGGGGAGGCAATCCTGTGGAAGGGAATTCCACAGTCAGGAAGTGCAAGAAAAGAAACTGTTGGAGTAGAAGTTGCGGTTGCATTTTATCGGTTTCACTGTAAAAGGGTGGGATCTAGTTGCTAATCTAGTTTCTTGTGCAAATTCGTATCTAGGGGGCAGCAGTGATCTAAGTTCATTGGAGCAGAAGCTGTGAAAGTATTTGTAGAAGAGACACAGGGAAGCCACGTTGCGCCAGTGAGAGAGAGACTGCAGGTGGTCTGCCAAGTTGGTATCGATCACATTACATACCCTCCGCTGTACCTTCTGTCTTCCTTTTTTTTTTCTTTCAGTCATTCATTTTCTTACAGAGACCAAGCAGAGCATGTCTGGTTTTTCTACACAGTCAGTCAGTTAAGTGCCATACGCGATACACGCTTGGGCGATTATGTCTTGAAAGAGACATGACTGACTGGGCAGAAGATTATCCCACAGTAGGTTGCCATTGCTTTCTGCAGTAGACTGGTTGCCGACCAAGGCTATAGAACCCAATCTGTCCTGCTATTTAACCCATAACTGGAAGGAAGAGATGGATTAATACCTTTCCCAAGGGTATTTGCGCGTAAGTGAATACAGTGGATTCAACTGAAATTCGAACTCGGCTCCCCGGATTCTCGTTCCGAGTTGATATCCACTGGACCACAACGCACATCCAAAACATAATAGTTCATTATTTATCAGGTATTGGCAAGAGGTAATTCTTTAATTCTTTCTTTATTTCTCGTCAAATGTCTGTCTTATGAACATTTCCCTTAATAAATATTTTAAAACTGTTCAGTTGGTGATGTTTTTTATTTATTGTATCAGAATGTTTTTGGATGTAGGGCAGTTTCTGTTGTTTAATGCAGTGCTTCTGAACAATTATGCTTTTTTCATGATTGACTTCCTTTCTCGGAATTTTTGGCTAAAATCAAAATGTAGTATCCGTCCTTGTCTACTTAATCTTATTCTCTCATCTCTGCTTTTAACTCCCCTCCTTTCTCACAGAAACCAAGTTATGTCTTTTAGGAAGATCTCAATAGAAACGAAGAAAAGAGTGCTAGACTGCTACGTGATGTCAGTTCTTCAGTACGGCTGTGAATGCTGGACAATATCATCGAAAATGAGGAAAAAACTGGAAGCGGCCGAAATGTGGTTCTACAGAAGGATGCTACGGATATCGTGGACTGAGCATACAAGCAACGACAAAGTGTTAGAAAGAATGGCAACAAAAAGGAAATTGATGCTGAGCATCAGGAAGAGACAACTGAAGTTCCTGGGACATGCAATGAGGAAGGAGAGCCTGGAGAACCTGATACTGACTGGTCAGATAGAAGGAAGGAGAGACAGAGGAAGGCAGCGGATAACATATCTGCAGAGTCTGATCAGGTGGATGACGGAACGGGGGTTGCCAGGAGCAACAGGAGCAAACATACTAAGAGCCACAAGGGATAGGGAGACGTGAAGATCCATGATCGCCTACGTCCTGAAGGGACAGGGCACATAGAAGAAGAAGAAGAAGAGCCCATTATTTATGAGGTAGTGCCAGGACAAAATATTCGTGGGAAGAAATGTGGTTTTTTTACATGGCTCAGAGAAAAAAAATAACATGACCATGTGAAAAATTTTTTTAAAAACTATATCTTGCTAATTTTTCACAATACAAAAGTCAGCTTACATACCCCAAATATTTAATATTTCTACTTGAAAACTGATTTTCTAGAAATCAATCGATTTTTAACAGACATTATTTCTCATTACTATAAACTTTATATTTACCGAATACATGTTGAAGTAGATATCTCTGTTTTATTTATTTTTTAAACATTAAAATTTTCCATTTTTAATACACAGAACATTTGTCCCACCCCTATGTAGAAGAAACCGCTGTGTATCCCAGCTCATCTTCAGACAGTTCATCTACAATGAATGAAAAAGCAGGGTCAAAGTCCTTTGTTGCTGAGTAGTCTCATGGAATTCTAGGCTGTATGATAATTTTGCCTTCATAGGAGGCAAAACAGATTCAGACACTGCCAGTGAGAACACTTTCTTCAATAAAAACTCTCAAAAACCCAGACTAGTCAACATCATTTCAGTCAGTTAAGTGATACACACTTGGGTGATCATGTTTTGAAAGAAACATGACTGACTGGGTAGAAGATTTTTTTGAAGTAGTTTGCCATTACTTTCTGAAGTAGAGTTCTATAGCAAACCAAGGCTATAGAACCCATTGCTGGAGGAAGAAATGACTGATTACTACCTTTCCCAAGGGTATATTCACTTACGTGCATGCAATGAATTTAATTAGAATTTGAACTCAGCTCTCCAATTTCTCATTCCAAACCAATATCCACTTCATCACAACTCAATAGTGGTTACATCAAACTTATGTTTTCTCTGAATATGATGTTGAGAATTAATGAAGTAAACTTAGTGTTGTGGGATCTTCCCTTTTTTCCAGGATAATAGACTCACCTAGAGTATACATATACTCTTACCATAGAAGCAAGAGGTCTGATAACGTGAAATACAAGAGACACTGTCAGATACCAGAAGATACTGAGTTTTCATAGAGAATAAAGCATCAGTAGTTCATAGTGGCTCTGAGCTCCACTCAGCAGAATATTGTTATACAGCACCCGTCAGCTTCCAACATGGACATACTAATATATTACGGCTTCACTTCAGAGACTTGTATATCTACTTCTTACTAATCATATTCCTGGATTATTAACCCTCGTTCAAATTTGCATCTTTTATGTTAATATACTTATTTTTCAATCTCAAATTCTGGTTGTTGTTCCATTATTTTGTGCAGGTCCCATTCCTGGGATGCACAACACTTAGTAAGAAAACTTGCTACAGAAATCACTATAAAAAAACTTCCCTGTATTTAATGAAATAAAGTATTGAGCTATAATTGATATCTTCAAGAATGCATTTTGAGGCGTTTATATAATTTGGTTGACAAGAAAAGGAAACTGTACTGCACATGAACTGACACTCTCCTATTGGGTACTCAGTCAGCAGTGAGACTACATTGAGTGAATAAACATGATATTCCTTTTAAAACTTAAGCACTTGATTTCAGAATAATTAAAATAAAGCTTCTGGAGGTGATTAAATGGCTAAATTGAATATAATATTTTGTTACTTAGTCAGGAATCCATTAAAAGTGATACACATTCCATCCAAGCAGGAGGGTGGCTTCTGGCCCTTCCATTCTTTACTGGGACTCAGAAGTGAGCATAAGAGTAAATATGTCCTTTTGGTCTCCAAATATGACAATGTTATTGAACTAGGCTGCATCATTTTCAAAAAATTAGCTTCTAAGTCTTTTATATAAGTGTTACAAGGATGGATTGAAAAGTTTGTAGTGATCTTGCAATAATGAGAAATTAAACTTGTATAGTGATTTCATGATCATGAGAAATAAAACAAAATTCCCATGATTCCCTAGTAAAAAAGAAAACCAGCCTACTGGCAGGAAATTTAGAATCTGGTCTCTTTTCAACAACCGCTCACCATGAGAGCATGTTGCTCTAGGAAGAAAAACCAAAAGATACATTTTACTAAAATATTACTTTCTTATGTTGCATATAACTTTTTAATGTTAGATTTATCCCAAACAGAATAATTTATTCATTCACCAAGACAATACAAATATCAGAACAATTAACAACCATATTACAAGAACTTTCATATATCTAATGAACAAACAAGATCTTCTGATATTGAATCCTTCTATATATGTATCAATGTCTCTCTTTGTTGTTATGAGGCATATATTTATATTTTACTATCCACAAAAACATGAGTCATACAAGATCTCTTCATAACAAGTTCATAGGATGACAATGAAGGAGCCATACTATAGATTTGGAATCTTGCATGCATTAATTTCAACTCTTCTTACTAATAACTTCATTGTTTCTGTCTGGGTAAACTGATATTCAAAGACAACTTCAAAAGTAACTAGTAGCAACTTCTCTTGAAAATAGACCAAAGTTGGTGACATGGTATTATCAAATACCTACAAAAAAGGATTTAATCTCTAAGGACATTCATACGGACATAGTTGCTATATAGGGAATGACACTCAAGATTTATCAAAAGTGGGAAAATTGGACAGCTGAATTTAGAAGGAGAAGGACGAGTCTTGAAGATGACCCAAGCTCTAGACATCCTGTTACTAGCACCATTGATGAAAACATTGATCATGTTCCCTACATGGTGATCAATGATAGGCAATTGAAACAGCCAATGCTATTAGCACATCTCATGAGAGAATTGAGAATATTTTGCTCAATGAACTTGGCATGAAAATTTCTATGCTTGGTGGGTATCACATCTTCCAACAACTGATCAAAAGTGTATTAGGCTAATCATATCAGAGGAAAATCTGACACTGAGCTAGAGACAAATAGACATGCAATGGGAATACACACTATCACTGGCTCCAAAGAATGGCCAAAGTCATTTAATATGTAAATATTTTGAGATGCAAAAGGAATTGTATTCATTGACTATAAGGGCCACACCATCAATGAAGAGTACTATTTCAACTTACTGAAGCAGTTATAGTTACGAAAAGCTATCAAGACAAAATGCCCAGGAAAACTGTGCCTCAGCACACAAGTCTTTGATTTCAATGGCTGCTTTACATGACTATGATTGATCACCCTGTATACTCTCCTGATTTAGCCTCATCTGACTATCATCTGTCCCCAACATGAAAAACAGTTATCTGAGAATTATTTTTGCAGTGATGATGATGTCATACCAGCTGTTGAAGCCTTTTTTGATCAGCAACATAAAGGCTTTCTAACAAATGAGATCCAAACAATGTAACACTAATTGAATAAGTGAGTGGACTGCAAGGGAAACTATTTTGGAAAATAAACCTCATTCGGTCAATTTTCATGAGAGTATCTTGTTCAGCCTATAAACTTGTCATCCAAACCTTATATATACAGAAAATGTCTATATAGTCCAGAAAATAAGTACAAGCAAATAGTTTACAAAAGAAATATGTAATATTTCGGGGGTTTTTTTTAACTATTTACTTGTATTTATTGTCTCAAAACTAAAAATGTTGATTTCATGAGAAAATCAGATGAAAAACATAGAATAAGGAATAATTAAAACTGATTTTCTCCACATCCACTTTTAATATCTTATGAATCATCCTGCTCTGTTTTGTGGTACCATGCTTGCATTCTAGGAGCTACAAATTAATAAATGCCAGGGCAAGAAATTGAAAATTATCTGTGGATTCAGCAGAACGTCTACAAAGTATCCACTCCTTTTGAAAATCTTGAATGCCAATTCTTCACACATGATTTTGTAGCAAAATCTCACATTATCCAAATCTGCAAAAGATCTTCACCACAAAACCCTGATAATGCTCCTTTTGAATTTCAGCTTTTTTCTAAAGGTAAGTTCAGGGTTGAAGAATATGATAAATCAAGTTATGGTAGTGATGCTTTGGGTTAAAAAAGAATCTATGTCTGGCAACAGGACTCAGCACCATGTCACATAAGCAGTCATGGCTGTCAGACAATTTCACAAGTCAATATCTCAGTAGTATTGAATAAGAAGCACAATGTTATGACCTCTGAGGTGAAAAAAACAAGTTACTGCATTTTCATTAATGCTATATGGTTTCAGCTCTTTTCTTAAGTTAAAAGGCATTTGTTTTGGATAAAGTTATGTTTGTCATTACAGAAAGTTCAAAACATCAAAATATGGAGTCAGTGTAGCATTTAAAGTGATATGTCCCAGAAATGGATATATAACTGATTCAAGGTAGCAAGCCTGTATTTATGGCTGACACAAGCCATCATATTACAAGGTTGCAGATGATATGTGGCATTGTAGCTGAAGTAGTATTGTTATGCTAAAACATTTCTCCATCTTTGTAGCCTGGCAGAAAAGTATAACAATTTCTTCTTCTTTAATGTGTTGTGTATCTTCAAGACGTAGGCTATCATGGCCCTCCCCATCTTCCTATTTCTTGTAGCTATTAATACCTTTTGACTTGGTATTTCTCACAAAACCTGCTCTGCTATCCATTTGCTTAAGCTCATCAAGTATATCACATGTTGTTTTCCCTTTCTTTCTTTCCCTCTATAAATCCTGTCAATATCAGATTCTCAAAGTCTTTCTTTCTTATTATGTGTACTATAAACTTCAACTGTTCTCTTCCTGATGTTAAGTATAAGTTTCCTTTTTGTTTCCATTCTCTCCAAAACCTCAATGTTGCTCACATGTTCAGTCCATGGTATCCTCAACATCCTTCTGTAGCACCACATACCATAGTAAACTAATATAGTTTTCACTGTTTAGGCTTATATGAACTTTCACCAAATTTCTTCTGCTATTGCTTTTGATGGAATGGAAACCCACACCATTATGTGTCCACCAAAGAATTTTACTATTTGCATGGTATATTTTGCATCATTGCCTTTCTTCCGCTGATCTTCATATTCTTCATCATTAAAAAAAAAACCTTTTGCCAATTTTCAGTATTCCGTATTCTTTTGACCACTTCAATCTTCTATTTCAACTTTCCTTAGTTAATGGTGTTTTTATGCCTGTTCAGATTGTTTTTTTAATATTCTGTGTAGCATATCAACTGAAACCTCACTGTTAAGACTGCATTAAATTCTCACTGGTCTAGTTGTTAATTAATTACCTTCTGAGTCTCTCACAATCTTTCTTCTCTCTCATCTAACTTTTGTGGTCATTGGGTTCTTTTTACTCTTAAAACAGTAGTAACATGTTTCATTTGGATGGTTTTGAACCCTGTGTCTGGAAACTATTTCAATGAGTCACCTTCTCTTTCACAGACACAAACTTCATCTTTTCTTCAGCAGAAATTTTAACCATCATTTTAGTGTAAGAAAGCGAGCTAATATTCAATAGCAACCACTTGTCAAGGCACCTAACACTCATATTAATAAGATGAAACAATTCCCACACAGAAATTTGCATATTATCTTTCATTGGCCCAACAGTTTTGCATGGTCATTGTTCAGATTCAAGCTGTTTAAAACAGAGTATCTTTTGTTACATAGTGCTTATAAAAAATCAGTAATTTCTATTACAATCCTCAATATTCACTGACACAACTGACAAAAGAATACTGCTAAACAAACTTAATAAAATAAATGTGCAAAATCATTTTATAAATTTGGCCAAAACATTTTCAGCCAGTGTAGTACGTATGTCTAAGTATAATATTTAATTAGAAATAAATTTTTAGCACACAAATGAAATTGTTTGTAACTTAATGACTGTCTGACTGATTTGCTTTTTACAACTTATCAACCCTTTTGTGGATTATTTAATTCCAAAACATTATTTTCTATTGCAGGGGGTTGTTTATAGTAGTTGAAGTAGGAAACTGCGTATTCTTGAGTTTCATTATATTCAACTAGCATTATATACCAGCGTTGCTTGGGTGTAATGAAAGCTTTAAAACTAATCCATGGTCCTGGAGCTCAGACTCTTTGGACTTTGGCATGAAAGACTGAAAAGCAATAGTTGTTTCCAGTTAAAGCTAAACTGTAGACTGAAAGAAAAATAAATGGATGTAAGTCAAATTTTGATTTCCTGGCATTCATATCAAATAAGTTTTTTTCATCGTAAACTGAATTTTGAAGGCTAAATAAGTCCTCTGAGTAAATGGTATCATGGCTGAGACTAAGAACTACTATTATACCTACTTAGAGTCAAACCAGAAGCAAAAACTAAAATAAAAGGGCTGAAAAAATACAGACATACAGGTAGATAAACAGACACACACACTAGCATCTTGCCTTACATATATATATATATATATATATATATATATATATATATTATCAATTTTCTGCACTATTGTAAGAACTATTGGAAGAACTGCAACCTTGAAACTTCTGAATATCTTTTTTTATGTCTTTGTCTATGAGTGTATCAAATTTGATTAAAATCAGACTACTCCTTCTATAACCCGATTTTTTTGATTATCGATTTTTGATATTTATTGGGGGTACCTCGACACAAAACCTAGCTAAGAACACTCGCAGATGCTTGTAATACAACTGTTTAAGTTTTCAAGAACATCATTCAGCCGTTTCAGAGTCTATAGGTAATTGACACACACACACAAAGTTCCATTTATAAATAAGTTTAGATAATTGGAGCTAAATCCTTAGCATCTTTATAAAATGGAGTATAACTCTGTGACTAACAGAGAAAATAATGTGTATGAGAATTAAAACTAAATTGTCCACGTATTGAAAAATAAAACTTTTCTGTCTGCCATCATCATGGCTGATGCAAAATTTCAGGAAAGCAACACACTGCATCTTCTTGGACACATGTTTTCTACAGTATTAAAATGGACCAGCTTCTTTGAAGCAACAACTGCATCTACTGCAAAGATATTTGTGTCAATATGTCATATCAGAATATCTTTTCATCAGAATCCATCATGAACATTCACAAATCTACTATTCATCTAAGCATTGAATCAGTCAGTTAAGTGCCATACGTGATACATGCTTGGGTGATCATGTCTCGAAAGAGATATAACTGACTCAACAGAAAATTATCCCGCAGTAGGTTGCCATTAATTTTTGTGGTAGACTGGTTGCCAACAAAGGCTATCTGTCCTGTCATTTAACCTATAACTGAAGGGAAGATATGGATTAATACCTTTCCCAAGGGTATTTGCATGTAAGTGAATGCAAGGAATTCCACTGGAATTCGAATTCAATTCCTCGATTTCTCATTCCAAGCTGATATTCACTGCACCACAATGCACACCAAGCATTGAATACTGTTCACATATCAGGTCTGGTATTCCTGCTGTACATGTAAAAATTCTTGTTGTACATGTAAAAATTCTTGACAAAATCCAAAGAAGGATCTGTAATATAATCAATAATCAATCTTGATCATATATCTAGACTTCAGTCACTTTTCACTTTGGCTTCCCTGTCTTTTCTACAATTATTTTCTTGGCAGCTGCTTTAACAAGATTTTTCTCTGGGGCCCTGAATACATGGATTTAAGTATATTACTAGATTTGCAAACTAGATCCTATCATTTTACTGTTGAAATTGCTAAATAAAACTACGCAAACAATTTCTTCTTTTGTACTTCTCACCAGTGGAACTTGCTTTCCTGATAACTGTAATCTTCAAAAATTTAAATACAATGTCAGTCACCATTTTCTGTCTTTTTGGAACCTGTTTGTCCTATTTTTCTATTCCTTGTTGGATGATCTAGGATTTGTATCTTACAGGATGCAAATCCTATATCATGTATCCTACAGGATAAAAATCTTATATAATCCAACAATTAACTGAAATGCAAAAAGTCAAATTGCACATACACAAAAATGGAAACGTTTTGGAAAAATCTCGACCAAAGCAAAAATTCACAATCAAGTGTGAAATTTAATTTTGACAAATAGGAAAAAGATTGACCCCCATACTGAAAGACAAAGATGAAGCCAAATTTTGTGATCCAGTGTTAAATTTATTTTCTAACCAATGAAAGGAAGCGATTTGCAAAACTGAGAGAAAAGTTAGCAATCCAGTGTGAAAAGGTGAATTGGTATAAAGGAAGAGGCAAGAAAAGTCAGAAACAGGCAGTCAAATGAGAGCAAAGAGAGACAACATACAAGATGTGACTAAAGAAATTTTAATTTGCCGACCCAGACATAAAGTCACGTCACACATTCGTTCTCCTTCTTCACTCATGCTAATTTCTTTTAGCTCTTCTTCTCCATTCTCAATATTCTCATGGTCAACAAAGAAGATGACGATGACAACAAAAAGATACTTCAACTGATTCCTAAATATTAACTCTGATAAGTACAATTTCTTTCATCGCTTCAACTTTCCTTTCAGTTTCTCGCCAGCAATAAACAAAGGAAAAGAACACTGACTTTATTAGTAACCTCTTAATCTTTTTACATACACGCATTCTGCCACTTACTACTATTTCTCTGGAACATTTAATTGCATACATTTTTCTCTTTGAACACTTTCTTCTTAAAAATTTGTTGTTCTGTTTAGTTAATAAAATTTTACTTTAACATACAAAATGAAATATTTTATTTTTCCACATTATTGTTTATTTTATTGTTTGAAAAAATCACACTGAAATGGGTATTTTAGATGGCTCTTGCTTTTCTTACAAAAGAGTACATGTGGACATTTTTTCAAAAATAATAGGTGTGTCGTAGATTATAAGCACTGTGGAGGGCAAAAGAGAAAAGTTAATTCATTTATTGATTTGTTTTTTTTTACAGCTTACTAACCTTTTTCAGCTCATGCAAAGCCAGAAAATAGTTTTACAATGTAAGATTCTTTTTATTTAGAAATTTTTCTTTTAATAATTCCACCCCAAGAAAGGTGGTACCACTATTAGTGCACTGGGGGTAAATGAGAGAAAAGCCTCTGTATAGGGGTATTGGAGAAAGAATAAAAAATGAACGGGATTCAAAAAGACAGAAGATGGCAATTGACATTGCATTTAATTTTTTGAGATTATAGGATAAGAATCCTATATCATCCAATGTAAAGTCATGTCACACATTTGCTTTCCTCATTCACACATGCTAATTTCTTTTACTTCTTCTCCATTCTCAATATTCTTGCGACCAACAAAGAAAACAACAAAAACAAGATACTTCAACTGACACCTAAATATTAACTCCGATAAGTATAATTTCCTTTATTGCTTCACCTTCCTTTTCACTCTCTCGCTGATCATAAAAAAGGAAAAAAAAGCACAGACTTTATTAGTAACCTTTTAATCTTTCTTAATACACACATTCTGCTACTATCAACTATAAGCACTGAATTCATTTAGCTCCTTACTACCATTTATCTGGAACATTTAACAACATAAATTTTTCTCTTTGAACATTTTCTTCTTACAAATTTGTTATTCTGCTTAGTTAATAAAATTTTACTTTAACATACAAAACAAAATATTTATTCTTCCACATTCTAACATCCAACCTTCTAGTGACCTTCTGATATTTTAAATTGTGGGAATTTTGGTTGTGTTTGGCACAAGGCCAATTTGACAAACATAGTTTAGGCCCCTACAATCCTTCCTATTCTCAGTTTTTGTTTATACTTTTACTCCCTGTAACCATCTGCATACTAGTGACATTACCATCTTACCATTTTACTTTGGGTGAAATGATAGAAAAATGTTCCTGAAAAGTTCTTTTGTATAAAGCAGTATTTCCTGTGTATATTTCTAAGATTCATTAAACATGAACTAACCCAAGAAATAATGTGTATATGTTTCATTAAATTCAATGATATGGACATGTAGCCAAGTGGTCAGAATATTTGCTTTTTCCCTAATGACCTCAAGATACATTTTTACGATGATCAATTCCTTATGAATGTGATGTCTTGACTTTATCGACTTGGGGTGGCAATCCTGGCATGTCACACTCATGGAAAGTGTCTGAAAACCTTACCATGGGTTGCTGCACACCTTTAGGTAGATGGAATTATCTGGGAAATAGTGATGCATGGGCTAGTATTAAGTCAAAAATCATCATGGCTGAAGGCTTAAATATACCAGCCTTGTTCAGACAGTTGATCATCCCAGATAATGCAATCTGGATGTGCGTCTGTGGTGCAGTGGATATCGGTTTGGAACGACAAATAGGGGAGCTGTGTTCAAATTCCAGTTGAATTCATTGCATTCACTTATGCACAAATACCCTTGTGAAAGGTATTAATCCATCTCTTCCTTCCAGTTATGGGTTAAATAACAGAACAGATTGGGTTCTGTAGCCTTGGCTGGCAACCAGTCTACCACAGAAAGCAATGGCAACCTACTGCAGGATAATCTTCTGCCCAGTCAGGAATGTCTCTTTCGAGACATGATCGCCTAAGTGTGTTTCACGTATGGCATTTAACTGACTGACTGTTCAGAAAGTTGATCATGCCAGATAATGCAATCTTTCCCAGAAACTGTTACTAAGGTCCACTTAGAATAGATACAGTATAAACCACTGGTGGGCTCTGTTACATTAAGTGTATGCTGGCAGAATAAAGAAGGAAAAACAGAGGTTTAGGAAATAAATAACTGTATTAATGAAAAAGCATGAGTTGTAAATTGGTGTTAATGTCTCTCATTAAAAGAAAGTGATAAATAACATCATAAAAAGTCATCCACAGAGGTGAACAGTAGGAGAAAGAGGGTGAGTTGTGACTTACTATAGTAACAACATTAGCAGGTGTCATTTGGGATGGTAGCTTGCTATTGACAAGTGTTGTGAACTGTGGCTGGTGTCTTAGCCAACTGCTGAAGAGGTTCCTCTGATGTCTTTTCATCCTTTTCTTAGGCTCAGATCAGCTTCAATTTTTTTTTTGTTTCTTTAGGCAAGAGTGGTTGCTATTGGTGAAAATTCTGGATTGTATTTTTCTTTGAGTATGGAAGTAAAATAGAAGATATGTCTAGATCCTAATGTGCAGTTAACAAAGTTTTTAGTTCAGCCTTGGGTTTCAGAGTGTTCACATCTGGTCAGGAAAATTGTATAACATGAATCAGAAGTAGATCTGGTTTTAGGAAGATTATAAAAACTCTTTGGATGTCAAACAGACACAAGTGTGCCTGAGCAGGCATCTGCAATGGGGCTTGGCTTTCTACCAGCTATTATATTCAATCATTCAAGCTAAATCTTCAACACCTTTCTGATACAGATCATGTCCTGTTGAGGAACATGGGAAATATTATGTATGCCTATTTGGTTTATAAACAAATGTGCAAGAAATTCAATCAGACATAATGCATTTCATTTATAGAAATTCTTTTTCTTAGATCAATTCTTAATTGCAATTTTTAAAATGCATCAAAAAATACACCTAAGTCAATAAGAGATAAACCTGAAGACAAAAAGAAATAGTCTTTTAAATTGATTATGTGTGTTTGTATTAATTTACATGCCCTACAGTTCAAGTCTATAATTTTCTGCTATATCTTTCTGTTTTTAGGAGTTTTTGTTTTATTGTTTCTAAATCAATACAAATGTTAAGACGATTATGGGGAAAGTAGTTCATTACTTTATGTTTTATTTTGTTTTTGATTTTGTTATTTGAGCCAAGGTGACAAGAAAGACTTATATGTCTGCTTCTCATAAACATTCATATGGCCATATTTTCTCCCAACCTGTCTTAAGTCATACACTCCATCTTTTCAGTTAAATAATCTTCTTTTTGCTATAGAACAAATGAAAACAGTGCTGAATTTTTATGTGATAACCATCCTCTCATATGACAGTTAATGCTGGACAATCTCCTTATTGCTGAGGAAGAACAGCAAGAGAAATGTACTTCTACAGAAGGATACTGAGAATTTCATGAATTGAGTGAGTAAGCAACAAAAAAGTCTTAAAAACAGTAATAAAAAGAACAGTTATGCTCAGAATCAGGAAAAGACAGTTTAAGTTTCTTAAGCACATCATAAGAAAAAAGAAGAGATGGGAAAACTTAACCACTTGTGGCAATGGAAAGAAAGTTTTGGAGAGCTATGATCATCAATGCATCAATAGGATGCAAGATATACAATAAGATTGTTGATATTTTTGTGAGAAGATTGTTAGTATTTTTTAATTTGTCAGTTTATTGTTTTCAATATAAACTACAAGAAAACCAAATAGGTGGTCATCAGCAAACAGAGGAGCCCAAAATGCCAATTACAGGTGGTAGATACAAAAATCAAGCAGGTACAAAAATTTAAATAGCTGGGAAGTATTCTAACATAAGACAGAAAGTGCGACAATGAGATCCAAACGTGATCCAAATGGCGAATGGCACATTCCAGAAACTGAGTAGAATATTTAAAGACAGAAAGATTTTGCTAGAAACAAAGAAAAGAGTATTAGATTGCAATAGGATGTCTATTCTTCAGTATGGCAGTGAATACAGGACAATATCATCAAAGATGATGGAAAAATTTGGATGCTGCGGATATCATGGATTGAGCATGCAAGCAATGATGAGGCTTTGGAAAGTATGGAAACGAAAATGAAATTAATACTGAGCATCAGGAAAAGACAGCTAATGTTCCTGAAATATGTAATGAGGAAAGAGGACTTGGAGAATATGAGACTCACATGTCAGATAGAGAGAAAGAGAGAGAGGGGAAAGCAGTGTATAACATACTTGATGAACCTGAGAAAGTGGATGGCAGAGTAGGGTTTGGGTAAGGTAACAAGAGAAAGCATGCTAAGAGCCACAAAGAAAGGAAGACGTGGAGAGCCATGATCGCCTACGTCCTGAAGGAACATTACACATAAATGAAAAAGATTGTTTTCTATAATTAAATGACAGTGAAGGAACCAGTTCCTGTTAAGCACTATCAAGCTTGATTAGTACTGAGATGAGGCACAACTTAGGAATTTGACTGATGTTATATCATTCTAATATGAAATAGATGATGCCCATTGTGGTGCGGTGGATATCACCTTGGAATGACAAATCGAGGAGTCGAGTTTGAATTCCAGTTGAATTCCTTGCATTCGCTTAATGCACAAATACCCTTGGGAAAGGTTTTAATCCATCTTTTCCCTCCAGTTATTAGTTAAATATTAGGACAGATGGGGTTCTATAGCCTTGGCTGGCAACAAGTCTACTGCATAAAGCAATGGCAACATACTGGGGGATAATCTTCTGCCCAGTTAGTCATGTCTCTTTCGAGACATGATAGTCCAAAGCGTCTATCCCTTATGACATTTAACTGACTGATTACAAACCACCAGTCAGTGTCTTACTATAAGACTAACTCCAACTGTAATTGGTACAGACAGCCTTTCTTGTGAGGGATTCTTGGTATTGGTATAAAATTACCTGATGCTTTGAGGCAATCATTTTCTATACTCTCTATTCTCATTACTTTCACTTCCTAACAACTCCTTCATTCATATTACACTACATTCATTATAACCATTAAACAGTATACATCTAGTTTGAATGAATTTCAAGTTTTCTGTTGGATCAAATATAGAATAAAAAATATAGTGTTGTACAAGCTATAACTAGAAACTTATATTCCTGTGGTGTGTTTAAAGCCAGTTACCCTTTTCTATATATACTGAGTGAAAATAAAGGAATGCAAGGTTAAAAACTAAAGCAATTGTGAAAACAACAATATATTTTGAAATAATTGGGTACAAAATCAGGTTTATAAAATTACAAAAAATTTTCAATTATTCCTCTATTTTGTTGTATAACAAAACCTGCATGTTTGATCATAAATTGAGGCGTGTGCTCAGCCACTAAGAAATGTTTCTCATTTGAAGGAATATCAAGAAGTTTCTTTGTGATTTCAAGCTTTTCTCTTGTTGACAAAGCAGAAAAATTCTGTTTTAAATTGTTCCTTGTTTTATAAGTTCTCATTGTTACAGATACACACTCATAAGCATAATATAGCTTCACAATCTCCAGTCAACAGTCTAAACTAAGCTTTGACATAATTTCAAGAGAATGATTTCTCAAAACAAACATCAGTTTATATACATTTAATGTCTAACAAATAAATAATTGTCATTACCTGATTGGTCAATTTTAAAAACACTAAAACTTGTGCACATTTATTTTTACATTGTTTAATATTAGGTTGTCCCAGAAGTTCATAAACACTTGCGAAATGGGTCTATCTGGTCCAGCACAATCGAGACAAGTGATGGGTTCAGAAAGGGCAAGAGACACTGTCAGTTCCAAAACAAGATCGATTTGGCAAGAAAGTCATGTTGTGCGTTTGGTGGAACTTTGAAGGAATCGTGCATTTTGAGTTGGTTCCGAATGGTTGTGCCATCAGTGTTGAACTTTACTGTCAGCAACTTGAGCAGGTCTCTGAAAAGTTAAGGCAAAAGTACCCGGCTCTGATCAACCAAAAGTGCACTTTGATGCAGTAGGACAATGCCAAGGCACACACTGCCAGGAAGACCAAAGACAAGTTTGAAGAGCTGGATGGCATTGAGGTTCTGCCACATCCAACCTACAGTCCTGACTGTGCTCCATCAGATTACGGCCTTTTCCGCTCAATGCAACACTTTCTGAAGTGGCCACTGATTCGACTTGTTTGATGAAGTCAAGGAAGCATGTCAAGAATTCTCTGATTCGAATCTGGCTGAATGGTACTTTGACCAGGTCCGAAAGCTTGCAGATCAATGGCAGAAAGTCTTGGAAAATGATGGTCTTTATTTTGAGCAATAATTTTTGTTGTTTTTGCGAGTAAAATTTCAATTTTTTGCAAGTGTTTACAAACTTTTGGGACAACCTAATACTTAGTTTTTGGGCATAATAGGTTTAGAACAGTGCACATTTGTATTAAAAAGTGTTTAATACAATTATATTGTAGATTTTTTTAATATTTTCCATTTTTAAAAGAGTTATTACACAACCTAGGTTTCTACCATGAGTGGTGTCTTCAGGCGATTTTTAATAACTGATTTTTTCATTTACCGTTTCTCTTTTTAAGAACACTCTTGTAACGGTGTTTCATTTGAACACTGACATGGCAGGGAACTTTTGAATGCGCAATTTTTAAATTGAATGAATTATGGCGTTTTTATCTATGGTTGTATGAACCCAAGAGGTATTTCTTAGTGTGGATGCATTTAGTCATAATTTCCATTCTTTCATTTAACAGTTCATTTTTGTTTGGAAATAGCATAAAGACCCAGACATAACATGGAGCATTGTAAAAACAGCCAAGCCTTACAATGGTGGCAAAATATGTAGACTGTGCCAAAAAGAAAAGTTAGAAATTATGTTATTCCCAAACAAAAATGAACTGTTGAATGAAAGAATGGAAATTATGACTAAAAATAGAATATATATATATATATATATATATATGTCATCCTGTTTCACTGCATCACAGCTCTTCAGTGTGACTAGACATTTACTTGCTTCTGGCTGGGATTGAAACTCAACTGATTTGGTGTCAGTCAGAGTCTCTACTCCCTAAGCCATAGGCGCATAGAATGAGAGAGGGGAAAGCACCGAAAGAACTAAATTCATAGCTTAAGAGTAACGTGGTAACTGTTATTAAAATTTTCCTCTCCAGTGAGCTCAATCATGATGAGAGCATAATATATTTGTCATATATATATAATATATATATATATGTGTGGGTGTGCGTGTGTGTGTGTGTGTGTGTGTGTAATTTTGTGTCTAATTAAATATAATTGTTTCTCACTTGCATCCTACACATTCTTAACTTGAAAGCTGTTGTAAAAGTTGTTTAATAAAAGGAAATTTGAAGAGCTATAGCAGTCAACATCCTGAAGTCAAATGTTACGTAAAATGAGAAAACTGGATAGAGCCCTGCTGTATACATCCTTCCAAGAAATGTTTTTTGAAAAGGGTATTGAATTAACGTGCATGTTCTTGTTAATGAGTGCAATGAACTCAAAAAGTAAATATATATTTCAATGCTATGAATTATAAGTCTTGAAACCAAGGTTATATTGCAGAAAACTGTATGTAGAATTAGTCTACTGTCTCTTCTTTCTGAAAGTCTGTTGAAAAGTTGAAAAAAAAGAAATTAGCTTCTTCAGGCTTTCATGTCCAACAGTCATTGAACCAGGAATTCCAGTCTTTCATTTTTTGAATATGCCATAAAACAAAACAACCAACCAACCTTTACTCACCTGTCCAGTCTATGGTATCTATAGCATTCTTCTAGAGAACCATATCTATTTCACTTCAAGTCTCCTCTTCATTTGTGAGAGATTGTATATTATTCACAGTCTTTTAAGTTGGTTGGTTGGTTGTTTTTTTTTATGGCAAATCAACCTCAGCGGGTCATTTATTGCTAACTAAACTTTATTTATTTTTTGCTGGTAATACCTTTTTCTTTCAACAATTTATTGTTGTTTTATATAAGTTTTGTGTCTCGTAATACTTTTTTTCTTTTCGAGTATCAAGATTCATTGGGATTTGTTTTTTTAGGGCAGGGTCCCCAAATCCTACCCTTGTTATTTAACCCATAACAGGAGGGAAGATACAGATTAATGCCTTTCCCAAGGGTACTAGTGCTTAAGTGAATGCAGGGTATTCAACTGGAATTCAAACTCGGCTCACCGATTTCTCTTTCCAAGCTGACATCCACTGCACCACAACGCACATCCATCACTAAATGCTTACAGCACCTGGTATTCCCAAGCGGTCACCCATCTACATACTGACCAGGCTCAACGTTGCTTAACTTTGGAGATTGAGCAAGAACCGGTGTATTCAACATATATAGGCCGTAAGCCAAGTCTTTTAAGAGATTACGGTGTGAAGCAGCAAAATCTGACACATGAGAAAAAGAAAATGGAGAAAACTGTCATACTGCCTGTTGCTTGTCTGGTCCGGTATGAAATTCTTTTCATCAGAGAAGAACCTCAGCATTCTTTCAAAAGGGCCTGACAGTCATTGCTGAGATCTACCTGGATGTGCTGAAGAGCGTGTTGAAGCCCTGGATGGACGAGATTGCTGCTGAACACACCCACCTCTTCCAGCAGGACTCTGCTCCTGCACACAAGGCCAAGACAACCTAGGTTTGGCTGCTCAACAATGTTTTTTTTCACCACTGTTTGCCAGACTTGTGGCTGCCCTCCATATCCAAATGCAACCCCTTGACTATTTCTTCTGAGGTGATAGAGGTCAAGACCAACAAGCATGCCCACTACTTGGTTGACTCTCTAAAACCTGTCATCATGGAGGCGCTCATCGCTATGGACAAGGACACGGTTGCCAAAGTGTGTGACTCATTTTGCACCCACCTTGAGATGGTTGTCACCACTGGCAGCAGTTACATTAAAAAATGATGTAGCATGTAACTCAAACTGTTCCTAAATAAACTGTTGGGTCTCTGCATATACAACTTTTGTTTTCATTGCCTATTTCTTTTTCTTTCTGTAACGTGTCAGATTTTACTGCAACACTCTGTAGATATTATGCAGTAATTCTCCTTATTTTCTTTTTCCCAAAGGATATTTTTTTACCTCTTAATACTTTATTTAGTTTCTGAAAGGCATCATTCCCTATTCATACATACTTTCAAGTTTAGCATCATTTTTTGGTTGGTTGTTTTGTTTTTATGGCTCATCAACCTCGGTGGGTCATTTATTGCCAACTAAATTTTTATTTATTTATTGCTGCTAATATCTTTTTCTTTCAACAATTTATTGTTGTTTTTTTATATCAGCTTTGTGTCTAGTAATACTTTTTTTTTTTTGAGTATCAAGATTCATTGGCATTTGTTTTTAAGGGCAGGGTCCCCAAATCCTACCCTTGTTATTTAACCCATAACTGGAGGGAAGGGACGGATTAATACCTTTCCCAAAAGTACCAGTGCCTAAGTGAATGCAGGATATTCAACTAGAATTTGAACTCAGCTCACCGATTTCTCTTTCCGAGCCGATATCTACTGCACCACAACGCACTTCCGTCACTATACGCTTACAGCACTTGGTATTCCCAAGCGGCCACCCATCTAAGTACTGACCAGGTTCAATGCTGCTTAACTTTGGTGATTGAGTCAGAACCAGTGTATTCAACATGATATGGCCGTAAGCAATTTAGCATCAAAACATCAATTTATTTCCAAGGATTACCTCTGAAAAAAAAAACAATTATGTCATGCAATATTTGTAATTACGCTTTTTGATCTCTGTATTTCATGTCACTGCTTTGAATGATTTCAGATAACTTAAACTTAATCTATATTTACTTGAGATAAAAAGTGAAAACAAAATGTTATTGAGAAGAACATTTCTTGTGAATTTCTTAAAACACACAAGAAAAATCATGCTTGAAAGATTTTATCAAAATCCCTGAATTCAAGTGAGTCAATTTTTTTCTTTTTGTTTTATATTCTTTTCTTCTTAATTTTCTTTTATTTTTATTAGCAATGTTCAGCAAAAATTTTCTTCAGATGAGCTTTTTCTTCATTGTTTTTCATTCAGATGAGTTTTTTTTTCATTGTTTTCATTCAACTGAGTCTCTTCTAACGTATTATTTTTCTCTTTTTCTCCGCTCTTTATTTCTTACATTTTCAAAATTTCTCACTTCTAAATAATTTTCTCTATTTTTCCTTTTTTCCATCTTATGACTTTTATTTATGCTTTTTCTTCCAAGTTCTCACATTTTTTCATTTTATATTTGTTTTTTGCCTTTGTAATTCTTGTTTTGACTTTCAAATGTTCTCTTGCTTTCTTCATTATCAGGTTCTTGGTTCATTTTCTGTGTAATCCAATGAAATTCTTTTTATTTTACACTTTTTGTAGCTTTTATTCTGTAACTTTTCAGTTTTATCCATTTTGACATATCAGTCAGTTAAGTGTCATATGTGATACATGCTTGGCGATCATGTCTCAAATGAGACATGACTGACTGGGTAGATTATTCCACAGTAGATTGCCATTACTTTCTGCAGTAAACTGGTTGCCAGCCAAGGCTATAGAACTTCTGCAGTAGACTGGTTGCCAGCTAAGGCTATAGAACCCAATCTGTCCTGTTATTTAACCCATAACTGGAAGAAAGAGATGGATTAATACTTTTCCAAGGGTCATGCAAGTGAATGCAAGGAGTTCAAATGGAATTCAAGCTCGACTCCCCAATTTCTTATTCTGAGTCGTTATCCACTACATCACAATCTTTTTTTTTATATATTTCATCCTTTCTTTTCACCTAAGTTTTTACCCTAATAGCAATTAATTTTAATTCTGAAAATAATAATACAATTCATCTTTTTATTCTCACTTTATTTGATTTTCTATTCACTATTTCTTATCAATTACAGTTGTCTTCTTAAATACCTTCTTTGTTTGACACTACTGCCACTAAGTATTGATCTCCTTGAGAACACATGGCCCAGTGGATAAAAGCATTTGTTAGTTCTAGTGACTTGATATGGGTTGTAAGTTCAATACCTGATGATAGTATAGGTAAATAAAAAAAAACTTAGAAAGTTGAGTTAAATAGAGATAATTAAGACATACAGAAGTTGCATGACTCATTGAATAAAGAAAAACTACTCAAGCTATGTCTGGTTCAAAATTTCAGTCACCTGAAGAAGACTGGAGCATACAACAGCCGAAATGTTATGAATATGATAATAAATCAATCCAAACAATATAAATAATTAATTATATTCAAACTAACACATTGATTATCAGAGTTCAGTGTCCAGCAGTGTTATTTTGTTTGTTGTATTGAAATATTTTCTCGTGTTGAATGGAGATAAATATTTATGTGACAGGAGTTATCATTACTTATATTCAGTTTGTATTTTTGTTGTCATAACTGCAATATTTTGGCCAAACAATGAAATAAAACCACTAAGATGCAATCAATTACTGAGCATGAAAGAATATGAGAAAAAAAAACATTATTAAGGAGAGAGACCAATAAAAGAACAGGGATTTATAAAACAAAAGATAGCAATTGACATTGTATCTAAATTTTTGAAGATCAAATTTGACTTGAAAGTATAGAGCCAGAAGAGAGTTCCACAAGCAAGAAGTGCATGAAAAGAAGTTGTTAGAATGGCACTTATGGTTATATCTAGATATTTCAACTGTAAAATGATGAGACCTTGCTAGCACTGCATTTTAATTCATAAGATTTTATCCCACCCGGTTGGAAGTTACTGCCGGCTACTCAAACATCCAAAAGCGTCACCTCGGAAAGCAGAGCGAAGCCAATAATTTCTGGTGACTCAGCGTTTCCAAAAGTCAAAACACAGAAAAACAACAACAAAACGAAATATACACACACACAAGCACTCGTAACTAAAAACAATGACCTGAAACAAATCTATGTACATATGGTGTTCAAATAAAACCCATATGTACATTCAAAAGTGGAAGGAGAATTTTAATAGACAAAACAAAGACATTATTAATTTGGCAATGTTGCTGACCATGGCTAACAGAAACATGGCCAATTTTTTCCACCAAATCACCAAGGCTCCAGGGTAGAGCAAGGTACTCCCCCTACCACCTGCTCCGGGCCAACCCTTGTCACTGACCATAGCTGCAGCAGCTGCCAGTAGCAGCAGCCCTAGCAAAACCAACCTCTCTCAGCCTAGTTTGCCAACTCCAGCAGCAGCAGCCACTACCAGCAACAGTCCTTTTTAGGGCTTTCTAACTACATATCCTACAGTCCTTTTTAGGACTTTCCGATTACATATGCTACAGTCCTTTTCAGGACTTTTTGATTACATATGCACCAGTCCTTTTCTGGGCTCTTCGGCTACATATGCAACAGCCATTTTCAGGGCTACTCAGCTACATATGCAACAGTCCTTCTAAGGACTAACCGACCCCAGCAGCAGCAGCCACCAGCAGCCACACCAAGTACCAGGCACCAGGCAAAAGAACCAGCACCAGCCGGAGCACCAAGCACCAGGCAGAAGTAGCAGGTGCACAAAGCACCAGGCACCAGCAGAAGCTGCAGTCCTGGCTATATATGCAACAGTCCTTTTAAGAGCTAGCTGATTACATGTGCAACAGTCCTTTTTAGGACTAGCTGGTCATGTATGCAACAGTTCTTCTAAGAACTAACCATCTACATATGCTACAGTCTTTCTAAGGACTAACTGTCTACATATGCTACCGTCCTTCTAAGGACTAACCGTTTACATATGCTACAGTCCTTCTAAGGACTAACCGTCTCCAGCATCAGCCACCAGCAACAGTCCTTCCTGGAACTACCAAGCAGAACCTCTAGCAACCAGCATCCTGTGGATGAACCGGCTACCTCTGCACTGCCCTGCCAGCCGCTGATCTACCACCCTGGAACCAGGCGATCCTTTCAATTGGCATTACCCGACTTAACAAACATTCTGTACATATGTTTGCCAGATGTTGTAAATAAAATTTGGCTTGACTTTATAAATCCCCGTCTTCCTTGTCCTTGATTCAATTGTAATAGTTTAACTCCATGTGGGGTTAATGGCACCTGCTTAGATGATCCCGCTACAGTTTTGATACCCAAGAGGAAAGTTCATCAGAACAATTACCATGAAAGTATTTATAGACTAGAAACATGGAATAATGAAATAATAATACAGAATAAAAAATAAGGAAAGAGAAATTAATTTTCTCATAATGCAATTTATAAATGAACTGGAAAGGGTTTTTGCTCACATGTGCAATTTTATGACCCCACTTCCAAAAAGTACAAAACCTTTATTTTTTCTCACTTTCCAATAACATTCGTTAGATGTGTTTTGGCAGCCCTACTCCTGAAGTAATTGGTCATTCCAACTCAGCACAAAGCTGACTTTCAATTGAGAGTTTTAACCATTGTTATCCTAACTTAATTTCCCAATAAAAAGGAAAATGGTTATACTTAAGAGACATTGAAAACTTTGTTTCATTACACTCACCACCAAAGAATAAACGTCAATAATAGAAACACAATGCTGTATGCAGCTATTTTTTTTGCTTATGTTGAACATGCATCCACATTAAATATATACAAATGCATAAGCTTTTTAACATCCACAAACTTATTTTTGATGCAGTTTGTCATCAGTATGGCTACACTTGTTTCTGCATAGTGTTAAAAAAAAACAAGTATGAAAAATGCTCAAGTGAAATGCAGAGATGAATTTGGCATCTCAACTTCAGTCACTTACTCACTGATGTGATGTGGCTTCTCTCTGTCTTTTCTACAAATATTTTCATGACAACTGCTCTGAGAAGATTTTTTCTCTGTTGTTCTGACCACATGAATTTTAACATGCTATTAGATTAGTATCTTGGTTCCACCATTTTACCATTGAAATAGTTAAATATAATCACCTCTTCCACTCAAATAGTTTCTTTTCTCACACTTCCCACCTTCTATTTTCTTGTTTCCTTGATAGCTACAAACTTCAAAAATTTAAATGCAATGTCAACTGTAATTATCTATTCTTGAATCCCATTCTTGTTTTATCCTTTCTTCAATTAACCCCTGGTTCCATACCCACTCTCCTTTCTCTCACTGTAACTTCTTGCACACGAGTAGCAGTCCCACTATTCTTGGGGTGAAATGATTAAAAAATATATATATAGGTGGAGATAGTAATAGCTACATTTTTGTTACTAATCCTTTTACTCAGTATGAAGCCCAAGAGTCACTCAAGTTAAAAAGTTACAAAGTGAGATTTTTGCATGAACATAGGAGAAGGTAAAAAGTGCAGAGTAGGAGTAGGTTGACTCTAGACTTGAAGGGTTTAAGATTGTAGTAATCATATATTTTTCTTCTTGGATTTGTTCCATAAAGTAGCATTTCTTCAGAAAAAACCCTCTTTTTTTCTGATGGAATTTAAATGGCATGATAATTAATCTCAGTATACATGGTATGACAGGTCTAAGCTGTGAAGGTTTGAACTAAATGTTGTTCTTCACATCATTTTCCATGGATATAGCAACAAAATAGGAAGGGAATCAGAAGACTTTGTTTGTAAAATGGGAGTTGAAGAAAAGATAGTAAATCATTACCCACAAGGTCTTGTAGATGCTTTTACAATCTATTGGGATTGGAAAGAAAGGACTCTGCACAGATATTATAGCGGTACTCCACTTTTGGATTGATTGTTATTACAGAATTAGGCTGTTGTGACCCTAAACTTTTTTAAGTGTCTATAAATCCCAGTAACCCAGTGATGTACAGAGATTTGCGATACACACAGTCACTCCTTGATTTCATACTTCTAAGACTCAAAAGGTGGGGGCTATAGGATCAAGTGAAACAAAATATGAGAAGGACATTTTAAATATATAAAAGCAGATAAAGTATGAAATAAATTTTCTTCAAATTAAATATAAACTAAATTTTTATTTCACTCTTTGATTAGATACTCTCCAGATATAGATGCCTAGGGATGTCACACCCTTTGCCTACCTTCTGTATGCTACTTCTGGGCAATTTCAAACTGAAGCATTTAGTAAATTTATAAGAGTACTTTGTTCCTATTCTGGTGTCCATGTCTCATCATATCTCATCTTGTTCTCTTTTTGACACTTCTCAGTTGTTGCCAAATTCATAAAACATTGCTTTAATGTACCAAGCTATTTTCCTATCACACTGAAGAAGGCTGAAAGATACAATGATAACACCATAGATAAGGTTGGTTGTTTTGTTTTATGGCATATCAACATCCGCGGGTCATTTATTGCCAACTAAATTTTTTTTATTTATTTATTGCTGCTAATATCTTTTTCTTTCAACAATTTATTGTTGTTTTTATATAAGTTTTTGTGTCTAGTAATACTTATTCTTTTTGAGTATCAAGATTCATTGGTATTTGTTTTTAAGGGCAGGGTCCCCAAGTCCGACCCTGTTATTTAACCCATAACTGGAGGGAAGGGACAGATTAATACTTTTCCCAAGGGTACCAGTGCTTAAGTGAATGCAGGATATTCAACTGGAATTTGAACTCGGCTCACCGATTTCTCTTTCCAAGCCGATATCCACTGCACCACAATGCACTTCCGTCACTATACGCTTACAGCACCTGGTATTCCCAAGCGGTCACCCATCTAAGTACTGATCAGGCTCAATGTTGCTTAATTTCGGTGACTGAGCGAGAACCAGTGTATTCAACGTGATATGGCCGTAAGCCCCATAGATAAGAATATAATATTTATCCAAATGTAAATAATGTAAATAATATTTCTATATTGCAAATATTTATCTCTCTCTCAATATCTTTTTATCTCTCTCATGCTCTTTCTATCAATCTCTATCTCTGTTTGCAAATATTAATAATTTGATATTGCAAATATTTATCTCCTTATTGTTCTCATTCTACTATGTATGTTCTGTCCTATCCTTTTTAGAACTGCTTACTTATTGCTTACTCTGTCTCCACTGTATTATGTTATTCAGCCAAAGATAATAGCCTAGTGAATTAACACTTTAGTTTATGATTCGGGTCATAGAGTAATTATGAGTTCAATCCCTAAGCTGGATAAGTACAAACTTAGACATACAGAAACAGGGGAAGCAATGTCTCAGCATTATTAAATAACAAGAAGAGATATCCCTAAAAACGGACAACATGTCAAAAACAATTTATTTCCATAAATTAAACGATGGGTTTCATTTGATATTCTAAATTAACAGATTCCTGAAGAAGGCTAAAGGGCACAACAATAGAAATGTGATAATGACAAAAAAGATGAGGACCAAAGCCAGAAGACAATATGAAAATTGAATTGAGAACAGCCATAATGGCAAGGTTAAACCCAATCTGATGAGACAAAAAGCTCATCCTAAAAAAATGAACTGAGATTGTTGCATGCTTTCATTTCAAAGGTTCTCTTGTATGCATGCAAGTCATAGACTTTAATAGCAGGAATTCAAAGGTGAATGCAAATGCTTCCAATATCTGTTTGGTATTTTCTACATCAACCGTGTCACACAGAAGAGTTAGTTATTAGGTAAATGGTTATAAAGACATGTTGACCACCATCAGGAAGCAGAAGCTGAAGTGATATGCCATGAAATCAGATTGTGAGGTCTCTAATGTAGGAATTTTTCCCAATTCCATG
This sequence comes from Ascarosepion bandense, assembly GCA_037127315.1. Taxonomy (NCBI): domain Eukaryota; kingdom Metazoa; phylum Mollusca; class Cephalopoda; order Sepiida; family Sepiidae; genus Ascarosepion; species Ascarosepion bandense. The sequence continues at coordinate 228,282 of JBBBDQ010028501.1, read as the reverse complement.
GATGTCTGTATGCTTGGCAGTGAAAATGGAATGAATCAAAATCCAAGGGTCAAAAAAACTGTTTAACAGTTTTTAATTGTGGTTGAAACAGAATGCAAAATAGTCATGTTCTGCAGGAAAAAGAAAGAGTTTGGTTTCCTAGTAAATAAATTTTTTCTCTTGAGTAGATGTTTTGTAAATAGAGATTACTCAGCTTGTTCCCAGCAAGTGTAATGAAAAGTATGAGTGTTAAACTGCTAGGACTGGTATGGGTCTTTTCTGCAACAAGTGTGATGCATAGTTTTTCTTTTGGGCAGGTGTCTTGAAGGGAAATTTCTCTGCTTGCTTACATGAAAAAAAAACAAAAAAAGAAATCTGCATGTCAACTTCTAGGACTGCTATAGGTCTTTTCTGCAACAAGTGTGGTGTGTAATTTTTCTTTTGCACAGGTGTCTTGAAGGGAACTTTCTCTGCTTGCTCCCACAAAGAAAGAGAAATCTTAATGTCAAACTGCTAGCACTGGTATGGGTCTTTTCTACAGCAAGTGTGGTGAGCAATTTTTCCTTTTGGCAGGTGTCTTGAAGGGAAATTTCTCTGCTTGTTTCCATGAAGAAAAAGAAATCTTAATGTCAAATTACTAAAACTGGTCATGTGTCTTCTACAACAAGGGTTGTGAATAGCCTTTTAAGTCGGGCCTTAGAAATTGTGGTAATTGAAAAGGAAGAGTAGAAGTAGAAAAGAGACCAACTAAGGCTTGATCAGAGTTTTTTCATGATTTCTAGGTCTTCTGGTAGGATCCTGCTGATTACTTCCATTGATACTACTGCTTAATTTAGCAAAGTAAGGAAGCACTCACATGCCACAATAACCAACATGTAATATAGCTTTTATACTTGAAGACCATTGTCAAATAAAATGATGTCAGTTTTGTCCAAAACCAGGTGCTATCCAATGACTGGATCAAGTGTAACATTATTCAGAAAAAGAGAGAAACTGTTAATCATCAGTAAAGAATAACAATAGTGTGAGAAAGTGACTGACAACATATTTTTTTCAGAAACTTGTAATGATTTTAGCATACAAGTTTCCAACAAAGGATATAACACTACTACAAATCAAACTCATGAGAGTTCGATTTGTAGTGGTGTGATTTCCTTTGTTGAGCTGGGACATTGTCTTGTGTTAAACAGAGATTTATATGTATATAATAGCTAGTGGTGGAGATAATGTGAGGTTTTCTATGTGATGTGCAATGTAGTTTGGTAGTAATTAAAACATCAGTTCAACTGAATACTACAAAATCTCCCCAGAGAGAAAATGATATATGTATTTTCAATAGGGCATTCTATGGTTAGAGACAATGAAAAAGAAATAAAGGGCTTGAACCCTTTCTTTTTTAAAAACTTATGAGTTTTAGTAGAAGTCTGGCAGTCAAATTGCGGTTATTCAGCACAAACAATGAGTTTTTTTTATCTAACATGACAGAAAAAGAAATTCCAAATGAAGTTTCAAGATATCCCTGAATACAAAATAAAGATGATTCAATTTTACCTTTGTTTCAAGAATAGTAATGCATAGGATATTTTAAAAATAGTAATGCATAAAATCTTTTAAGTATAGTAATGTATGGAATATTTTAAGTATAGTAATGTATGGAATGTATGTGTATTGTGGTGCAATGAATATTGGCTCAGAACAACAAATCGGAAAGCCAAGTTCAAATTCCACTTGAATTCCTTGTATTTACTTATGCACAAATACCCTTGGGAAAGGTATTAATCTGTCTCGTCTCTCCAGTTATAGGTTAAATAATAAAACAGGTTGAGTTCTATAGCCTTGGCAGAAAGCAATGGCAATCTACTGTGGGATAATCTTCTGTCGAGTTAGTCATGTCTCTTTCAAGACATGATCACCCAAAGCATGTATCATGTATGGCACTTAACTGACTGAATGTATAGAATGTTATAAGAATAGTAATGCATGGAATGTTTTAAGAATAGCAATGCATAGAACGTTTTAAAAGTAGTAATGCATAAAATGTTTTAAAATAGTAATGTGTAGAATATTTTTCAAAATAGTAATGCATGAAAATTTTAGGAACAGTATGCATAGAATGTTTTAAAAATAATAATGCATGGAATGTTTTTAGAATAGTAATGCTTAGAAATATGAGAATTAATAGTCAGCAGATAGAAGTGTACATTTGAACAGTATAGTTACGCTGTGTCTTGACTGTTTCATGACTGCCTTACAACTGCCTCTTGACTGCCTCACAGCTGTCTCTCAGCTGCCTCACCGGAAGACATTCAGGTTAGTATTTATTGAAGGAGGAAAAGTCTATGCCTATAGATAAAGCACCATGACAGTGTATCACGCACTTTCATCTGTATATTGAATATTGTTACTGTATCTGGTCAAGTGCAACTACTATATCTCTTAAGAATCTTGAAAAAATTCAAAGAAGGGTATGCAGTGTTATTCGTCTTGACCCAGCATCTCAACTTCTGCCATTTTCTAACTGACGTAATATGGCTTCCCTTTGTCTTTTCTACAAATATTTTGATGGCAGGTGTTCTGGTGATCTTTCGTTCTTGGTGTCTTGCCTTCATGAATTTATTTGTGTTATTAGACTGTCAACTAGTACTCACTGTTTTACTACTGAACTATCTAGATACAACTAGCTGTTCTATTCTAATGGTTATTTCTTTCTTTCACTTCTTGCCTGTGGAACGCCATTCTGATTTGCTGTTTCCCTGCCACCTACAATCTTCAAAGATTTAGATGTGATTCCAGTCATCATCTTCCCTTTTCCTGAATCTTGTTTTTTCATTCTTTTTTTCTCAGTAAAGTCTTCTCACTCTCTTTCACTCCCAGTAACATCCTAGTCAGGTTATTGCCTTGCTTGGGGTGAAATGATTAAAAAAATCTCTAATAGCTAGAATTTAATGTCTTCTTTCTTTTCATCTACTTTTGCATTATTTCTTGTTAATCATTTATTAGCCATTTCTGATAGACTTAAAAATACTGGCTTCAAATTTGTTCCATTTCTTTTTACCTCTGCAAGTAATATTAACCTGCCATTTACATGTGTAAAATTTTGCTTGATGCTGCTTTTAGTCCAGTTATGTGTGTTGTGGTGCAGCAGTTATCGACTCAGAATGAGAAATCAGGGAGCCGAATTCAAATTCCAGTTGAATTCCTTCCATTAACTTACGCACAAATACCCTTGTTAAAGGTATTAATCCATCTCTTCTCTCTAGTTATTGGTTAAATAACAGGACAGACTGCTTTCACTTTTGCACAAATTCTCTTGGAAAAGCTATTAATCCATCTCCAGCTATGGGTTTAATAGCAGAGCATATTGGCTTCTATAATTGGCTCGGAACAACAAATTGGGATGCCAAGTTCGAATTCCAGTTGAATTCCTTGCATTCACTTACACACAAATACCCTTGGGAAAGGTATTAATCCATCTCTTCCCTCCAGTTATGGGTTAAATAATTGGACAGATTGGGTTGTATAGCCTTGGCTGGCAACCAGTCTACTGCAGAAAGCAATGGTAACCTACTGCAGGATAATCTTCTGCCCAGTCAGTCATGTCTCTTATGAGACCTGATCGCCCAAGCGAGTATCACGTATGGCACTTAACTGACTGGCTGAGTTGTAGATTGCAAACACCCTGCTTTCTTGCCTGCAGTATGTCCTGTGAGTATTAAATACTCCATAACTTCTTTCCTCATTATGAATCTAATAAATTTCAGCTACCCAATTTCTGATTTTAAGTATCTGTTTCTGTGTAGTCCTTATTTTCTTTAACGCTTAGCCCCCTGTGTTTTCCTGGGTTTACTTCCTTCCTTAGAGTTAAAAAAAAAGAAATAGAGAATTAAATCATATGAATTAGCATGAAGGAAACTGTTACTTATACAACAATTTGGCTTTGATAAGGACAATCTGCTGGCCCCAGTGATGACCACCAATGTCTTGATTTGATGATATTAAAATGTGGAACAGAATGATAGTGGCTGAAATTGTAAAGGCAGCATCAGACAGATGAAGCCATGTATTGACCACATCAGTGGAAATTGTGTAAACTGAATAAATAAATGAATGATGAGCCTGCAGTCAGTCACAACCAGAAATAGTGTAATGTGATGATAATAATAATAATATAAGAATGACTGATTTTAATGTAACATTTTATAGACAAGACTGAAAGTAATATTATGATTCAATAAACAGAAATGTATCTATTTACAAATTTATATACAATTAAGAGTATATTGCAGTTATAAAGCAATGTTTATTAATTTAGCCTTGTATCATACTTATATATAGATGTGCATTGTGGTGCATTGGATATCGGCTTGGAATGAGAAATCGAGCAGCCGAGTTCAAATTCCAGCTGAATTCATTGCATTCACTTATGCACAAATACCCTTGGGAAAGGTATTAATCCATCTCTTCCCTCCAGTTATGGGTTAAATAACAGGACAGATTGGGTTCAATAGCCTTGGCCGGCAACCAGTCTACTGCAGAAAGCAATGGATAATACTGCAGGATAATCTTCTGCCCAGTCAGTCATGTCTCTTGCAAGAGTCTATCACGTATGGCACGAGTTTAATCATACTTAACCAAACTCTTTACAGCTTATAGATTATTCAAAATTATCAAGACGTTGAAGCTGGTTGGAATGTTGGATGTGTGTGGAAAAATTAGAAGAATAAAAATATACCGTTTTCAGGTTAAAATAGAAATTTTGCGGGATAATATTCTGCCCAGTCAGTCATGTCTCTTTCAAGCGTCTATCACATATGGCACGAGTTTAATCATACTTAACCGAACTCTTTACAGTTTATAGATTATTCAAAATTATCAAGACGTTGAAGCTGGTTGGAATGTTGGATGTGTGTGGAAAAATTAGAAGAATAAAAATATACCATTTTCAGGTTAAAATAGAAATTTTGCGGGATAATATTCTGCCCAGTCAGTCATGTCTCTTTCAAGCGTCTATCACATATGGCACGAGTTTAATCATACTTAACCAAACTCTTTACAGCTTATAGATTATTCAAAATTATCAAGACGTTGAAGCTGGTTGGAATGTTGGATGTGTGTGGAAAAATTAGAAGAATAAAAATATACCGTTTTCAGGTTAAAATAGAAATTTTGCGGGATAATATTCTGCCCAGTCAGTCATGTCTCTTTTAAGCGTCTATCACATATGGCACGAGTTTAATCATACTTAACCGAACTCTTTACAGCTTATAGATTATTCAAAATTATCAAGACGTTGAAGCTGGTTGGAATGTTGGATGTGTGTGGAAAAATTAGAAGAATAAAAATATACAGTTTTCAGGTTAAAATAGAAATTTTGCGGGATAATATTCTGCCCAGTCAGTCATGTCTCTTGCAAGCATCTATCACGTATGGCACGAGTTTAATCATACTTAACCAAACTCTTTACAGCTTATAGATTATTCAAAATTATCAAGACGTTGAAGCTGGTTGGAATGTTGGATGTGTGTGGAAAAATTAGAAGAATAAAAATATACAGTTTTCAGGTTAAAATAGAAATTTAATAAAAGAAATGAATAACAAGAATTCATTGAAGTTAATGTTCAATGAGAATCAAGTAATGAGTCAAGGTTATCCAGAGTGTAGAAATGTTTGTAGTAGTAATTTTTTGGAAAGTGTTTATGCGTATGTGCGTTTTGTTTGGGAGGAATGTCTTTAAATAGAAAAGAAGAAGTAAAATAAATCAGCACACAAGAAAGAAAATGAAAGAGGACAATGTGCGATGCAACCTTACATCCAGGTCCTGGTTGAAGTTTCTCCCGTCACATTTTAGTTGTCTGTCTCTCTGTCTCACTGCTACCATCTGACTGACTGATGCTGATCAAAGTCAATTATATTCATCTAGACTTTTTGCACTGGATCGCTAAGTTCTTTTTGGTCTTGCAAATCCCTTCTATTGGTCAGAAAATCAATTTAACATCTACTCGCAAAATCCGGTTTTGATTTTTTCTGTAAGCATGAGGTCAATATTTTTCTATGTGGCAAAACCAAGATTTCACACGTCATTGTGAATTTTTGTAAAAGTGAAGAAAAAGGTTGATTTTAATTCTTAATTTCCTATCCACCACAATATAAATTACATATTTACATTCTTCTTCTTCTGTGTACCATGTCTCTTCAGGATGCAGGCAATCATGGCTCTACACAATTTTGTAGCTCTTAATAAATTTAGTCTTTTTGTTATCTCACTCAAAAGTTTTTCCACCATCCATTTACTCAAATTCAATAGATGGATATGTCTGTGTTGTCTTCCTCTGTTCATCTTGCCTTTAATTTGTCCTATGAGTATCAAATTTTCCAAGCAGTCTTTCCTCATTACATGCCCTAAAATTTTTCTCTCTGTTTCTCTTATTGTATATGTGTTCATTTTGTTTTCGTTTTCTCTAAAACTTCATCAGTGGTTACCTATTCAGTTGATGACATTCTCAGCATCCTTCTGTAGAACCAGACTTTATGTTTTTAATCTACATAAAACACTTGAAAAATGTAACACCGTTAAATGATTTTCTAAGTTTGTAAAATGACATAATATCTTTTTTATATAATTTATATAATATAAATAAGATAGCAGTAAATTATTTTACTTCAACCCATCTCACAAAACTTGACCAAATGAAAATACATCAGATGTTTTTCTTTTTTTGGCAAGTGTTGTTTAGGCCAAGAATTTTTATGACACCACCTTGTAATACATGCTTTCATAATATAAACCATACATAAAGAGGTACTTAGAAGTTCTTAATGTAACCCTCTTCATAAAATCAGACCAAACATTAATTGTTTTTTTTAGAAGTGTTAATTAGCAAAAAAATTTCTTGGCACTCACTTGTAACACACACTTTCATAACATAAATCATTAAAGCTTTTTAATTAAAGGAATTTAAAAATAATTTATAGGATTTAGAAAAAATATATGTATGTGTAATTTCATGTTAAAACAAATTAGTTGATTTTTTATTTGTTTCACTTGTTTCTGAGTGACTCAGAGATTTAAAGTAGCAGATATAGAATATTACAGTCTATGAGAACTGTCAAACCATGGTGCCAAGGATCAGAATGGTATAGCATTTATTATCTGTACTTTTCATTAATTTATTAGAGAAAACATTCTTTATGAAACTATTATCTGATTTTAAGAACAATCTGAACAAGGCTGGTGTGCTCAACCACTCAGTGACACCAACTTGCTACTTCTTGCTAGCTCAACCATCCACAATTGTAAAATAGTTCTGTCTACCCAATTTCAGTCACAATTCATAGGTTAACAAGGTGTGGCTTCCAGCCACTTTGCAAAAGTGGAATCATCTCTACAGGCCCCCATCAAGATGTCACCTTTCTGATAAATCAACCATAGTGAAATTCAAGTCAGGGGCCCATGGTCAAAATGCAAATGTTTTAAACACTTGTCTACATACATAAATTACTGTACATTTATAATGATATTAATGGCTGAATTTGAAGCATAAAATAAGACAGTTTCTTTGTGTTCTTGTAAACCAATATTTTTTAAAGCTATATCCCTTAAAGATGATGTCAATCATGACTCTCCACAGATTCTTTTTTCTTTATGATGTGCAATGAATTCTTGGGAAATATAATGTAGTTATTTTCTGTTGTCTTCTCCATGTTTTTTCTTCTCTTAAACTGTAATTAAAACTTTTTTACCTAAGTATTTTCTGTAAACAGAGGCACAGTGAAATAAATCATAACAGCTCAGATTGAGGAATCGGAGAGCCGGGTTTGAATTCAAGCTAAGTTCATTTACATTCACTTATGTACTAATACCATTGGAAAAGGTATGAATCCATCTATTCTCCTCACACTTCCTGTTGGATTCTCCATATTTTTAGTTCTATTTAGAGTATAATTAATTTTTTTTTACTTAAGTATTTTCTGTAAATGATATTTTCTAAAAGTTATACTAGAAATGTTACATAAAATGTAGTACTTAGGTAGATACTCTATTAATAATGTGTTAATTTATGACAATTAAGTTAATATGTTTTGAAAGAATGTAACTTTTATAATATACATAATTTATATATATGAACGGTTTGAGAAAGTGGTAACAACTAGTAAATTATACATTTTATATTATTAATACTCAACTTGCGATTGGCAGTAAAAACAAAAATATTGCTTCTTTGCTTTCTTGTCATTAAAAAAGCTTACATGTCTGTTCAAGATGCAAGAAATTATTATAAATCTTTTTTCTTTATTATCATTGAATTACCATTCATCCCATTGTCTTCTATACAGTTTCAAATTTTTCTTTCTCTTAGACTGGTTGCAAACCCAAAGCTATTTAACTCAAAAAAGGAATAAATGGATTCATGCCTTTCCCAAGGGCATCAGTAAAAAGGTGAACACAACAGACTAATCTAGACTGATTAATCAATTTGTTTTAGATGGATTATCAATCATTTGCAGGGTATTTAAAGCCTCATAAGAAAATAGCTAATGTTTCTACATTACCATTAATGCTCAGTCAATGAATATTTAATGTTTGTCATCATAGGCAAATGGCTAATATTACAATTATGTTTAAGAAAGACAAACACAATAAAACTGCCTTATGAAAAAAAAATCAGTTCTAAAAACCACTTTCAATATAGTTTGTATGTTCTTACACACTATAGAATATCAAGAATGATTCATCAATTGATTATTTCTTTATGGATTATCAGCCTTTTACAGGTTATTTAAAGCCAGAAATTATATTTAGATTGTAAGAATTTCTGGAGGATAAATTTTTGGAGATATTAATTATTTACTTAAACAAGACTTACTAATTAACCTAAGAGAAGAGGTGGATTCATACTCTTCCCAAGGATACTTGCACATAAGTGATAATAATGAACTTGACTGAAATTAGAACACAGCATTCTAATTTCCAATTCTGAACTATTATACATTACATCAGACACATAGCCAAGGTTACAGCTTCTATTCTCAAGCAGTAACCCATCTTAGCAATGATCAGTCTCAATATTGCTTAACCCTTTGTTGCATATTGGTTATAATTGTAACCTTTCTCTAAGATTTGTTGCATATTGGTTACAATTGTAACCAAGATGCAACAAAGATTACAACTGTGACCAATATGCAACAAAGGGCTAACTTTAGTGATTGTACAAGAATCAATGTTTCAACAGATTAAAATGAAATTTTAACTAAGTTCACCATTTTCTGTGACACTACCCACATCTCCAAGCTGATAATAAAGAAATTGAAAGCATCAAGCTACTGACAGTTTTTTTTTTTCAGTTTTCATTTTTGAATGATGTCACTCTTTTATTATAGATAATATAATATTTCTTGATCATGAAAAGATACCAAACCAGAAGCAAAAATCAGGTGACCTCAGGACGCTAAATGTATGCATCCTAGAATTGATAGATAAAAATCTCAGCATAGACCGAAAAATATTCTTTATCAAAATGTCATCAGATAATAATTTTATGAATAACTGCTATGAACTCAACTGTGTAGGTGATTCAGCAGATTTAAGAAGTAAAATTGTTTTATATTTTTATATTAATTGAACATTTCAATCTTAAATTGATGCTCCTGTGTTATTAGTATATATCAGAAAAGTATTTGTTTTTTTTGCTTTTTTTTAATTTCAAATGTTCAAGGAAATTCTTTTTTTATTTTTCTCTTTGAAGGAATTTAAAAAGTACATCAGAGATCTATTTAACTACAAGGAAGATAGAAACACTCTAAAAAAAAAACAGAAATTCACAGAAAAAATTATACAAATATATATGTATAACTTCAATGATTACTCAAATGTAGAAAAATAAAAGAGAATAAATTTAATCATGAGAGAAATTAAAATGAAACAAAAAATAAAAATGCTTTTGATAAAGAAAAGTGAAATAATCTACTTTAAAATATCAGAGAATGCCAGAAATGAGATCATATCTTGGAAAAAAATGCAGAAACAGTTGTGAAGGAAACAGAGAATGCTTGAATTCTTCAAAGATGCTAACTAAAAAAAAAAATTTAAGAAATATGGTGACCTCAATGATTTTGCTGTGGTGCTTTCAACAAATATTTCTAATCAGCCAGTAGAAATCATTTACTGGAAATTCTTTACAAATTCAAAATTATATCATCTCTGAAGACTTAGATAGTTTTTTTTTTATCAGTATCATGCCATGCAAGGCAATAAAGTCACTAAGACACAAGGAGTTACAGGGTGTGGAATAATTAAGAACAAAATTATCCAAAATGAGCGGGGAGATAAAAGAGTATTTGATTTGGATTTGAGTTTTGTTTAACGGTATATCAACCTATGTGGGTTATTTAATGCCAAAAAGGTAGAGTTTAAAGATATTTTTTTAAATGTTCGGTTATAGTAAGAAAGTTGATTTAGTCAGACTTTGACGAAAAAAATTTATTTTTTATTTTATTTTAGAAAACTTGTCTTTTAGTTTCATATTCAAAAATGTACTGCTGGTAATAATTTTCTTTTCTTCAAAAATGTGTAATGGTAATAACTTTTTTCCTTAAAAAAAGTATTTTTGGTAGTATTTTTCACTCAAAAGTGTATATTTATCTATAAAAGTCTATTTTTATATATATTATATTTCTATAAAAGTATTTTTATACTTTCATGGTATTTTGACCCCACTTTGGGGTTAGCTATTTACCCATAGATGGGACCATAGCAGGTACTACCACTCCGGGTCAGAGTGGACCTGGGAACAACAGCAATTAAGAAGTGGTTCCATGCTCCTCACAACATCCCAATCAGAGGACTTGCTGCTGGATGCAGTTTACCATCATACCCAGGACTGATAAAAGAGTAATCAGGAGGACAGTAGATAGTGATTCATATTACATTTAGATATTTGCGCATTAAAGTTAGCTGGAAGCAAGGAACTGAAGGGGTTTTCCACAAGCAAAAACAGTGAGAAAAGAAAAAGTGAGCATAGAATTTATGGCTACATTTAGTCAGCTCAAATGTAAATTGACAAGATCTCAACATCAGTTTAGTCTTCTTCTTGTAGGTGCCATGTCATTTCAGGACATAGGCAATCATGGCCCTCCACATCTCCCTATCTCTTGTTGCCCTTAATACCCCTTCTCCTGCTATCCCACTCAATTCCTGCTCCACCATTCATCAGATATGTCATGTGTTGCTTTCTCTTGTCTCTCTTCCCCTCTATCCATCCTAAGAGCTTCAGGCTCTCAAAGCCCTCCTTCCTCATTACATGTAGTTTTTTTTTCCTGATGTTTCATGTCCATCCTATCCAAAACCTTGTCGCTCATGTGTTCATTCCATGGTATTGTCAGCATACTTCTGTAGAACCATATTTTGGTGACTTCAAGTCTTTTCTTCATCTTTTTTTCTTAATCATTTCACCCCAAGCAAGGAAGTAGTGCCACTGATGTGCAAGGGTGCTACATAAGAGAAAAACTTTAGGAGGAGGGTGAAGAGAAAGTCAAACCAGTTACAGGTGTGTCAGATAAATGCAAGAGAAGGATGGGAACACAAATGTAAAGACAGTTGCGAAAGTAGAGAGAAAGGATAAGAACAAGATATACGGAGTGATGTAGAAAGGACTATAGTCAAGTGGATCTTTGATGCGATTGTCCAGCATTCACTGCCATACTGAAGAACAGACATCACATAACAATCCAGTAGTCCGTTGTTTGTTTCCAGCAAAATTTTCTTGTCATTTAATACTCTACTCAGCTTCTGGAATGCATCATTAGTTGTATCAATGCACCATCAGATCTCCGTAGAGGACTTTCTTTCTGTCCTCTGTTAGAACACTTCCCAGGTATTTAAATTTCTGCACCGGTTTGATTTTTGTATCACCAACTTGTAGTTGGCATTTTGGTCCCCTCTCTTTACTGATTACCATGCATTCAATTTTCTTGTAGTTTATCTGTCATCCTTTCTTTCCACTTTCTTTAACCATTTCCTGTAGGAAATCTTGTAGTTTTTTTCCTATAGTCTTCTTCATGTGCCATGTCCTTTCGGAATGCAGGCAATCATAGACTTCTACTTGGCTCTGTCTCTTGTCACTCTCAATATATTTCCTCTTGGTATCTCTTCTAAGCCCCACTCTGCCAACCATTTGGTCAGAACTAACAAGTACGTTCCATGCTGCTTTCCCCTGTCTCTTCTTCCATTTATCTGACCTGTGAGTATTATGTTCTCTAGGCCCTCTTTCCTCATTACATGTCCAGGAACCTCATTTGTCTCTTCCTGATATTTATTATCAGTTTTTCTTTCTCGTTTGCATCCTTTCCAACATCTTATCATTGTACACATGCTCCATTCATGGTATCCTCAGCATCCTTCTGTAAAACCACATTTCTGCTGCCTCAAGCCTCTCCTTCATCTTTGATGAGCTTGTCCAGCGTTTACTTTTATACAGAAGGACAGATATCACATAGCAATCTATCACTCTTTTCTTTGTTTCTAATGAGATTTTCCTGTCTTTCAATACTCTGGTTAGCATCTGAAATGCGTATTTGGCAATGCCAATGAATCTTTGGATCTCCATGTCACACATTTCATCCCCTGTGAAAACACTTCCCAGGTATTTGAATCTTTTTACTTGTTTTATTTTAGATTCTTTGACTTGCAGTTGACATATTGGGCTCCTTTTTTTGCTGCTGACCAAACATTCAGATTTTTTGAGGTTTATGCCCAGTCCCTTCTTTTCACTTTCTTCTGTAGAAGGTTCTGCATTTTCCTTTCCGTGTCTGCTATCAGCACTGTGTCATCCATGTATCTGATATTGTTAAGATTGCAGCCACAAATGTCAAATCCTGGCAAGGCATTTATTTCTCTCAGAAATGCTTTGCAGTACAGGTAAAAAAGATCCGGTGAGAAAACACATCCTTTTCTTACACTCCTAAAAGTCTGGATGCCATAGGAAAGAGCTCAGTCTAGCAATTACCATGAAAGTATTCATAGAAAAAGCACAGAGAGGCAATCTTACGGCAGTGGGTTGGTGGCTGAAGCCAAGCCACCAGATCAGAACCAATAATATTGCTGATTCTTCTTTGGATCTTATCAAGGAGTTCAAGGTAAATAGCCAGACCATATGTAACAACAACATTCTAAGCATGTATGAATGATAAACTTATAGATATGTAAGATAGATTCTGGAAAGAAAAATTGTCTGACATGATACAGTGGACTCACTTTCTTAACAGCTGGCCCAGCAATGGATTCAATATAATTTTTCACTTCATGCTTACTGTGAACATTAGTCCAAGAAGGCACAAAGAGTCCATTTCCTGGAGATTAGCAGAAACCATTCTGATGGAAGGCAAAGAGGGGGCCTCTCAGGTGATTAATTGAGAGAAATTTAAATTTGAAAATAAAAAATTAAAATATCTACTAAAAATAAAATATAAAAAAAAAAAGAAAATACATCAGTTTTTGCATGTAGATTTAGATTAATCATACCTGACACAAGTTAATAACACACCAACACAGGATTTTTGAGGTTACTGGCAATCATGGCTCTCTCTTCAAAACTTCATATCCTTGGAGCAATTTGACATTTGAACTTCCTTTCCATCTCTCTTCTCACAATACATCCATACAAGTTTGTCAGGTAGGTTTCCTTCTTGTCTTCAATATGTCCTGTGAGTGTTAAATTCCCCAAGCTTTGATTCTGTGTATAAACAGCATTTTTGCACCTCATCCATGATATTCTAAGCATCCTTATATCGGACAACGTTTCTGTAGCCTCTAGTTTTCTATTCATCTATAAGAAAATTGTCCAGCATTCACTGCCATATAGAAAGACTGATGTTATATAATTTTTGTCTGCTGTCTGAAAACTTCTCAGATACCTAAATTCCTGTATCTGCTTGCTTTTAGCCTAATGGAGTATATAACACAAGCCATAATCCAAATTTTAATGAATAAAGTGCGCAGCAGAATTGGGCCTTAGATATTACAAGATCAGTGCATGTTTGTCAAAGACACTAAAGCAAGGAACATAATATTTATGCTCATAATGTTATCAGTAAGAGCAATGCAAATGCAGAGAGAGGTGTTTCTGTTTTTTTACAGATTATGCAAAAGATTTCAACAAAGTACTTCACAAAGGTCTTTTAAAGCTGCTCAGTAAACATGATATATTCAGGAAAGAGATTAATATTCAAGAATCTATACTAGCAGCAAACCACCTGCATACAAGCAGAAAATGAGTTCAGCAGATATAGAAAAATAAGAAGTGGAGTAAGACAAAATGTCTCCTCACTGGAATTATTCAACCTATACAACAAGACAATACTGAGAGAATTAGATATCCTACGAGGATTCATTATTGGTGGTTAAAATCTTAAAGGCATAAGATATGCAGATGACACATAACAGACACAGAAGGGAAACTATAAAACTTTCTACAGAAGGTAATGAAGAAAAGAGAAAAGAAAGGAGTAAACATAAACTACAAAACAAAACAAAAAAAACAGAATGCATTGTTATCAGCAGAAGGAAGTGCCAAAAATGCAAATTACAAGATTGATGATATGATTCTTATTCAGATGAATGATTTAAAGGCCTTTGTTTAGGGACCCTCTTTGAAATTTATATATTTTGTCAAATTTTGGGAGAAAATCGCCCAGTTCACACTCCACCCACGTCTATTGACATGGTGTAGAGGCTCATCCCTTGTTCCCTGTTTAAAATGTGGTTTCCGGCTTTCTCTTTATCTTTTCCCATCTTTTGGAGCATTTTATGTTCTTCTCTTCACTGATGACCATGCAATCAGTTGTTTTATTTTTAATCATTTCACCCCAAGAAAGGCAGTTTTACTGCCACTGCTGCGCAGGGGGTTACATAGGTGAAAAGTGATGAGAAAGTGGGGCTGGTTATAGGGGGTGTCAGGAAGAGACTAATAGAAGGATGAGAATACTGGTTTGATGGGGGTGAATCCTTTCTTTCTGCTTTCTTTAACTACTTTCTGTAGGAGTTATTATAATTTCCTTTCCGTGTCTGCTATCAGCACTATATCATCTGCATATCTTGTATTGTTCAGATTGCAGCCATCAATGACAAATCCTGGCAGAACTTTTTTTTATATATTTGGGTTCTAAAAAAGTACTGTTCAGCATTCACTGTCATATTGAAGCCCAGACATCATATAAAAATCCAAAAATCTCTTCTTTGTTTCCAGCAAAATTTTACTGTCTCACAATAAACTACTCTTCTGGAATACATCCTTGGCCATACCAACATGCCTTTGGATTTCAGTGTCACACGTTCTGCTCTCTGTTAGGACACTTCCCAGGTATTTAAATTTCTGTACTTGCTTGATTTTAGTATCCCCAGCCAGTAGTTCACATTTTATGCTCCTCTCTGACTATGCATTCAGTTTTCTTGTAGTTCATATATAATCCTTTCTTTCTGCTTTCTTTAACTACTTTCTGTAGGAGTTATTGTAGTTTCCTTTCTGTGTCTGCTATCAGCACTATATCATCTGCATAGCTTATATTGTTCAGATTGCAGCAACAAATGATGAATCCTGGCAGAACTTTTTTTTATATTAATGTTCTAACGCAGTATGGGTTGAGGACTGGTAAACTTAGTGATATACCAATGTGAAGTAACAGTTGTAGTTTTATATCAATCTTCTACAGTTCAAATGCAATGTTTACTGGCCTGTTGCAGTAGCTGATTAAATGGTGTCAATAATAGTACATTTGTTGGGTAATATCTAGCAAATGCTACATTCATAGGGTTCTCTGATATAGAGGGCGACAACAGCATTCAATTTTGATGTGATTTAATTCAACATTCACCTTTGTTGGATGATTAAAATCTTTAACAGCCAGATGTTAGTTGGAATAAGAGTTTTTTTTTTCTTATAGAGTTGGTTATAAATATTGAATAAGTAGTATTTTAATCATTGTGATAGGGTTGGACTTGTATGATGAACAATAATGAACAGATCATTATGTTCAAATAATCTTGGAAAAAGGTATGAATATATTCCTTCCCCACAGTTATGGGTTAAACAGTATTCATTTTACTTTAAAAAATTTTAATACAAAATTAACTAACTGAAAGAAAGAATTGTTCTTATAATCTAATGGATGTTTCAGCTTTAAATAACCCACAAAAGGTTGATAAACCATAAAAAACAAAACAATCAGTTTGTCAATCCTAATGAATATGAAAATTCATATACAACACTTGTTTTAATGTTTTTGAAATTTTTGCTGAGAATAAAATTTTAAGTTTTTTAGTAGTCTATTGTATATGTATATCTGTGTAATAATGCTATAAAATGGACATGTAAAAATTATATATATATATAACAATGAGCAGAGTGAAGAAAAGCAAAAGTAATAAAATAAACCAATGCAAAGAAATGGATAAATAGCAACAACAAAATAAAATAATAAAATAACAAAAAAAAGGCTAACCAGTTTTCAATCTTTGCTATTTGGAGCCCATCAAGAACAAATGTGTAAATTGTGTGCACAATGTTTAAAAAGAACAATAAATTAAGAATTGCCAGGCAACCCTAGCAAAGGAACACAAATAATCACACTCCAGTTAACTTAAGACTCAGCAGCCATCTCTTCTGCTTACAAAAAACAAAAAAGGCTGTCTAGACCTTAATGCCTATTGTCTGTAATCATCTCAAATGATAATCAAATTGTGTTCCATTGATTATGGAAAAGAAAGCCACAATTAACAACATAGTTCACACTTTATTATTTATTAATAATTAATATCTTCAGCTTTATGCTGACATTTATAATTGTCAATAACTGAACTAACTTGATGCATCTTGACAAACAAGTTCCAGCATAATTTGGGAACACTATTTACCTTATTCAGGCTATTGTCTTCATCATTGCTGCCATTTTCACAATGCTTTGGCCATTGTATGCTCTGGCCTTATTCAGATGCTAGGAATTTCAAACGAAACCCTTTATTACAATCAGTGATTGTGCACACAATTTACACATTTGTCCTTGATGGGATACAAAGAGCAAAGATTGAAAACTGGTTAGCTCTTGTTTTTGTTATTCTCTTGTTTATTGATTGTAATAAAGACTTTAATTCAAAATTACTAGCATCTGGATAAGGCTGGAGCATACAATGGCTGAAACATTGTGAAAATGGCAACAGAGATGAAGACAATAGTTTGAATAATGTAAATAGTGTAAATACTAGCTCATCTCAAAAATATAGACAAATAATTTGGGAAGAAAATACTAGTCATGGATTAGCAGAAAAATAACAAGATTTAAAACATAGTTTCCTTAGCAAATCAAGTGCTAACTTTAACGATCTGAAGAAGTCACAAATAAACAGGACACTTCTATGGACTATACAATTTAGATTCATTAAATTGTGCCATTCTGGCATGAATGCAAGATTGCAAAATGTCCACTTGGCAACTATTATTTTATTAACACCATCGTGACAAACTGCAATCTCTGTAATTATGTTTTTCACTGTAATTATTGTATTGTATTGTAATTGTAATTGTAATTATTGTATTGTATTGTAATTGTATTGTAATTGTATTGTATTGTATTGTATTGTAATTGTATTGTAATTGTAATTATTGTATTGTATTGTAATTGTATTGTAATTGTATTGTATTGTATTGTAATTGTATTGTAATTGTATTGTATTGTATTGTATTGTAATTGTATTGTAATTGTAATTATTGTATTGTATTGTAATTGTATTGTATTGTATTGTAATTGTATTGTATTGTAATTATTGTATTGTATTGTAATTGTATTGTAATTGTATTGTATTGTATTGTAATTGTATTGTATTGTAATTATTGTATTGTATTGTAATTGTGCCATTCTGGCATGGCTCTGCCTGCACAATGTCCACTTGGCAACTATTATTTTATTAACACCATGTTGACAAACTGCAATCTCTGTAATTATGTTTTCACTGTAATTATTGTATTGTATTGTAATTGTAATTGTAATTATTGTATTGTATTGTAATTGTATTGTAATTGTATTGTATTGTATTGTATTGTAATTGTATTGTAATTGTAATTATTGTATTGTAATTGTATTGTAATTGTATTGTATTGTATTGTATTGTAATTGTAATTATTGTATTGTATTGTAATTGTATTGTAATTGCATTGTATTGTATTGTAATTGTATTGTAATTGTAATTATTGTATTGTATTGTAATTGTATTGTAATTGTATTGTATTGTATTGTAATTGTATTGTATTGTAATTATTGTATTGTATTGTAATTGTGCCATTCTGGCATGAATGCAAAAGATTGCACAATGTCCACTTGGCAACTATTATTTTATTAACACCATCGTGACAAACTGCAATCTCTGTAATTATGTTTTCACTGTAATTATTGTATTGTATTGTAATTGTAATTGTAATTATTGTATTGTATTGTAATTGTATTGTAATTGTATTGTATTGTATTGTATTGTAATTGTATTGTAATTGTATTGTATTGTATTGTATTGTAATTGTATTGTAATTGTAATTATTGTATTGTATTGTATTGTATTGTAATTGTATTGTATTGTATTGTATTGTAATTGTAATTATTGTATTGTATTGTAATTGTATTGTATTGTATTGTAATTGTATTGTAATTGCATTGTATTGTATTGTAATTGTATTGTATTGTAATTGTATTGTATTGTATTGTAATTGTATTGTAATTGTATTGTATTGTATTGTAATTGTATTGTATTGTAATTATTGTATTGTATTGTAATTGTGCCATTCTGGCATGAATGCAAGATTGCACAATGTCCACTTGGCAACTATTATTTTATTAACACCATAAAGCTGACAAACTACAATCTCTGTAATTATGTTTTCACTGTAATTATTGTATTGTATTGTAATTGTAATTGTAATTATTGTATTGTATTGTAATTGTATTGTAATTGTATTGTATTGTATTGTATTGTAATTGTATTGTAATTGTATTGTATTGTATTGTATAATTGTATTGTAATTGTAATTATTGTATTGTATTGTAATTGTATTGTAATTGTATTGTATTGTATTGTATTGTAATTGTAATTATTGTATTGTATTGTAATTGTATTGTATTGTATTGTAATTGTATTGTAATTGCATTGTATTGTATTGTAATTGTATTGTATTGTATTGTAATTGTATTGTAATTGTATTGTATTGTATTGTAATTGTATTGTATTGTAATTATTGTATTGTATTGTAATTGTGCCATTCTGGCATGAATGCAAGATTGCACAATGTCCACTTGGCAACTATTATTTTATTAACACCATCGTGACAAACTGCAATCTCTGTAATTATGTTTTTTCGCTGCTGATTCTCTTGCAGTCCTTAATTCATTGTTTTATTTTTTTTAATGTTGTGCACATAATTTATATGTTTGTCCTCACTGGTTCTGAACCTCTTTTTCACTCTGTTCTTTTTATTGTGACTTATTATCTGTGCTCTTCTTTCTCTTTGTTATTTATATATGTCCATTTTGATAACATTAATAAAGTTTTGTATCTCTCATAGACTGTTTATAAAAATTGTCTTATTTTGAAGGATATTCAAAAGCAACATAATATTATCACTAGCAGTAACATGTTTGAATATTTAATAATAAATACAATATGACAAAATAAAAAATATAAATCAGAATAGTACACGAAAACATCTGGGAAGCCGAGTTCAAATTCCAGTCAAACTCCTTGCATTCACTTACACGCAAATACCCTTGGGAAAGGTATTAATCCGTCTCTTTTCAGTTATGGGTTAAATAATAGGACAGATTGGGTTCTCTAGCCTTGGTCGGCAACCAGTCTACCGCAGAAAGCAATGGCAACCTACTGCGGGATAATCTTCTGCCCAGTCAGGAATGTCTCTTTTGAGACATGATCGCCCAAGTGAGTAACATGTATGGCACTTAACTGACTGACTGACCCAAAAACAATCCAAATGAGATGTCAGGGAAAAAAACACTCCCACTGAAAATAACTCTATATCCTTAAGATCTCAAATTTTTTTAAATTACTTGGACAAATAATATCAGAACATACATATATACTGACAATTGATTTATATGAACCTAACATTAATATAAGAGATTCACTAAAAATAAGCAGTGATAAAAAATGGCCAAAATTTAAAAAAAAAACTGAAGTCAAAATCTTCAATGGTATTAGTAAGAAGAAAGATCAAAGGATTTTTGTGACATAAAAATAATTTTTCTTGATCCTTTTTAGAACTTTTCAAATTTTGTTTAAAAATCTTGTTTTGCTGGTATTAAATAAAAATTAACACAGAAAATTTGAGTGCTGTTTTCCATAGAAGAACACATTCATCTGGAAAAGGTGTTTACATTGTATTTGTCATGGAATTTTGCTACAAACATTTCCCTTTTATATGAATTTTGCAAGTATCAAGTTATCAAATGATGTATCGACACCTCATAAAAAACAGCTGCCTTCTTTGATAACTTAAACTAAAAGTAATATTTGTTTTAATTCAAATTAAACTTTAAATAGTTAAACATTCTCAAATACAATTCAGATAAGTGTATTTTATTTTTGAAAGATTTTTAATAAGAAGAATTATGTTCTGTTGACAGATTTATCAATATGAATGAGCTTAGCAATTTTAATGATAATAAAAAAAACCCAACTAATTTAATTATGGTATGAAATATTAAACTTAATCTATTAGCTTGGAATTAAAAATGAAATAAATAAAAAATGAACCTTTAAGAAAGATTTTTCATTTTTAAAATGCATTTTAAACCTGAGGTATTGACTTTTTTGGGCAGTACTTAATGGATGTGTGTTGTGGTGCAGTGGATATTGGTTCAAAACAAGAATTCAAAAAGCCAAGTTCGAATTCCAGTTGAATTCATAGCATTCACTTACATGCAAATACCCTTGGGAAAGGTATTAATCTGTCATTCTCCCTCCAGTTATGGGTTAAATATCAGGAGAGATTGGGTTTTATAGCCTTTGTTGGCAACCCATCTACTGCAGAAAATAATGGTAACCTACTGCGGGAAAATTTTTTGCCCTGTCAGTCCTATCACAAAAGAGACATGATTGCCCAAGTCTGTATTACATATGACACTTAACTAACGGACTTACATTAATACAAACCAAAGACACCTATTAAAATAAGTAAAATTACTAAAATTTAATGTATTTTAAGGATAGTAGAATTTTTGTCAACAAAGCATTCACCATATAAAGAGACAACATTAAATGAATTAATAAATATTTAATGAATTTATCTCATAGACAGACTTAAGAGTTTTACATGATACCATTTGTCAAGGTCAGATAAATCTATTGATTTATTACCACATAGCATATTTAGATGTTGTAAAAACAAATGCAACCCACAGATTTGAAATAATAATTTTAAAATATATACTAGATTTAAAAGCAATTGAAATTTTGGTAACTTTGCTGTATTAAAGAAATGCAAAATAAAACAAGCATTTTGATTGTTTCTAAATGTAAATGTTGTCACATTCATAACACTAACAGACTCTAACTTACTACATATTTCAAATTTGAAATTAGAAAATGAAAATAAACATCAGTTTTTTAGGAATATAAATTGGTGGGAACAATTCTATTGATTTAATAAAGTATCTGACCCTGATGAGTAGTATTACAAAAACTCTTGATTTAATAAACAAAATAAGTCCATTGAGCATTTATCGATTTGTTGAATATTAACAAAAAATACAAACTATTTAACAGTCAGGGAAAAAGAATTCAGTTTTTAATTTTGTATATGAGCTTAACATCATGAGCAGAATCCTTCCTTTAGATGTATTTTTCAATTCAAGTAGTGAGATTAAAACATCTATTTATCAAAACAAATCTAATAAAAAACAACACAAATTCATGCAGACTTAACAACAATAGAAAATGACTGCTGTTACATCTGGTCAGGTGCCCCTGCTATTTATCTTGAGGTTCTTAAAAAAATCCAGCAGAGAATCTGCAATGAAATTGATCCTGACCTGGTAGCTCAACTCCAGTCACTTTTTCACCGATGTAATGTGGCTTCCTTCTGTCTCTTCTACAAATAGTTTAACAGCTTCTGTTCTGATGAGTTTAGCTCTCTGGTGCCCCCTTTGCATGAATTTAGTCGAGCTATTAGACTGGTGACTAGGACCAACCCTTTTACAGTGAAACCAATCAAATATAGCTGTAACTTCTACTCTATCAGCTTCTTTGCTTGCACTTCCTGCTTGTTAAATTCCATTCAGTACATGTTATATTCTTACTTAAATCTCCAACTACCTCCCTTTTAATGATCTCCGCTTGAACTTTTCTTTTTCAGTATGTTTATCTGCCCTTGTCCGGGAACTCCCCAGTAGAAGATAACTGGTCCTTGTTTGTTGTTCATTAAAGCCTTACATCTTAAGATAACTTTGTCTCTACTCATTTCACTTTAATGAACCACATTCATTATAAATATTAAAGATGAACAAAATCTTAAAACCAGAATGTCTGGATACTCTTCTTAACATTGCCTCCACTACAAGGATATTTAATCATTGGTTCTGGACATTTTCAGCTCTAATATGAAGGACCAAAACAAGAAAAGATCTCAATAAACTGGACACATTGGTTGCATATACTTCTCTGAACATCAACAAATATGTAGCGGAACAAACTACTTATGATTCAGCAATAAATCGACTCTACGTAAAACTATACGCACACGAAAAGAGGAGGAGATCATAGACGAATATATTCAGGAATTACTTCTATTAGCAAAAGAATGTAATTTCCAAGCTGTTGATGCAGTGCAAAACCAAGATGATAGTGTTAGGGATGCATTTATTATGGGACTGTGTTCAAACACTATCAGACAATGGTTATTAGAAAATGGAACCCTAGATTCAAAGACTACCACTGACCAGGCGAGAACTCTCTATACGGTACAGGAAAACTCAGAATCATATTCCCAACATTTGCTACCAGTTGGTGTCACTACAGCAGAAAATACTAACATATCAGTGATAGAAAACTGTACTGCAGAACCCAACAATACAAAATCACCATCTTATTTTTTTAATGGACTGTGTCACAGTCATTGAAATTGCCCAGTGAGAGAAAGCATGTGTTGCAGATACTGCTGCCACAACATGTACTTTAATTGAAACTTCTAGAATTGCTACTATTAAAAATAATAGTATACATTTACCCAGAACAGTAGCTAATAGCGTTACAGCGGCTTCTTCAGAAATCCTAAAGCAAGCCACAATTTTTACATTGATTAGGAAATATGAAGCAACCACCTTAATGGATACTTGTAGTTCCAGATACTTCATTTCCTATGACTATATAAAAATGTATAATTTAAAAATGAAACCCTGCCTTGGGGACTGTTTCCATGGCCTCTTCAACCCTTAATGCTTTGGTAAAAGAACAATGCTCTGTCAACATCAACTTATTAGGTGAGTCCTATCCAAATACTCAACTTTCTGCATTACCAGATCTTTGCTGTGATGTCATTTGGTGTCAGGATTTTATGAACCAACATTTGAGTGTATTGTTTGCCTTTGGTGCACCTAGAAAAAGTATCGTCTTTTCTAACTCTAACTTCTGCTATGTACCATACACATCAGTCAGCATCCCTTCACTCTTCTCAAACCTTACCCCTAAAAGCAAGCCCATTGTTACAAAGTCTAGGAGGTTTGAAAATAAGGACATACCCTTCATTCAAACCAAAATAAACCTGTTGCTTCAGGAAGGGGTAACTGAAGAGTGCAAATTTCTCTGGAGAGCTCAAGTCACTAATAAACACCAAAGAAACAGACTTGTAGTGGATTACAGTCAAAGCATCAATCGATTCACAAAATGCATACCCTTTACCAACAATGGATGATTTAGCATTGGGAATCTCACAATATAGCACATGGTACTGCTTACAAGCTGATGTCACTATTTACCAAATATACAAGAATCTCCAGCAGCTCTCATTCCTTTCTGGGTGATACCATATCATAAGGAAAAATAAAGCCAGATGCAGAAAGGCTGCAACCACTAAAAGAGCTACCAATTCCAAAAGATAAAACAACCTTATGTTCAGCTATTGGTTTATTTTCTTTTTACTCTCAGTGAATCCTAAATTTCTCTGACAAAATCAGGCCCCTGATTATTGCTGACACCTTCCCCCTCAAACAAAATTTTTCGAAAGCATTAAATGACCTCAAAGATGAAATTGGAGGTGCTCTGCTACATTCTATTAATGAAAACATTCCCCTGATAGTGGAAACGGATACCTTAGATACAACTGTTGCAGCAACACTGAACCAAGCTGGTTGTCCAGTCACCTTTTACTCAAGCACCCTAAGCCCAACTGAACGTACACACACTTCAGTCAAAAAAGAAGCTTGTGCCACTCTCAAAGCTATTAAAAAGTGGTCCCACTACTTGTCTGCTCAACGATTCACCATAGTCACTAACCAACAAGCAGTACACTACATGTTCCACTTTGAGAAACTGGGAAAAATTAAGAATAGTAAGATCCAAAGATGAAGGATGGAATTTGGGTGCTACGATTATGACATAATGTATCAATCAGGTAAAAATAGCACTCATACTAATGCACTATCAAGGGTGCATTGTGGAACTATAGTCAGCAAAGAAAAGCTATATGAGCTACATGTGAGTCTCTGTCATCCAGGCATCATCAGATTGGCCCACTTCATGATAATCAGAAATCTTCCATATTCAATAGAAGTGAAGAGAATATGTACTGAGTGCCCTGTATGTGCTCGATGGAAACCTTGGTTCCACTCATCAGATTCAGTGGGCCTTGTCAAGGCTACACAACCTGTGGAATGACTCAGTATGGACTTTACAGGACCTCTTCCATCCAACAGTAAAAACTGAAACGTGTTAGTCATGATAGACAAATAGTCACGCTTTCCTTTTGCCTTTGCATGTTAAAATAAAACTACAGATGTGTTGATCAGATGTATGAGTCAGCTATTTTGATGTTCAGAATGCCTTCATACATACAGACTGATCATGGGTCTTCGGTCATATCCAAGGAGCTTCAAGAACACCTTACCAGCCTAGGCATAGCTACATTATAATGGCATTGTCTGGAAGCATGTAAGACTAGCTCTGGCTTCTAGAAACATTCCTGAAACTCAATGGAAAACTGTACTCCCTGAAGCACAGCACTTAATCAGATCTCTGCTTTATAGAGCAACTAATGCAACTTCTCATGAGAAACTCTTTTCATACCAGCAACCACCTAGTGGTCAGTCTATACCTTCCTGGTTAGCTGTACCAGGTCCGGTATTATTGCAATGTCACACAAGTTTTTTTTTAATCATATCACCCAGAGCAAGGTGGTAACACCACTGATGTGCAGGGGGCTACCTAAGAGTAAAAAACTTAGGAGGAGAATAAAGAGAAAAATAAAAGTTATGGATGGGAATGCAGGTGTGATGACAGTTGCAAAGGTGGAGAAAAAGGAAAAGATATACAGGATAGTGTAGAAAGAACTAGAGTCAAGTGGTTAAGAGATGGGTATTGACATTGCATTAAAATTCATGGAGGTTGCAGCCATCAGGAAAGCAAGAATATAGAAGCAAGTTCTACAGGTGGGAAGTGTGAGAAAAGAAGCTGCAGGAGTAGAATTTTTGTCTGCATTTGGTTGATCTGTGAATGGGTAGGACCCAGTTGCCAGTTTGATTGCACGAGTAAACACATGTTGCAGGGGCATCAGTGACTTAAGTTCGTTGGAGCAGAAGCCATGAAAATATTTATAAAACAGACAGAGGAAAGCCACATCCTGTCAGTGGGAAAGTGGCTGGAGTTCAGCTGTCAAGTCAATACCTATCACACTACTGATTCTCCTTTGGAGCCTGTCAAGAACACTGAGATGAACAGCAGGTGTGCCTGACCATATATGACAGCAGTATTCCATGCACCAACGGAAGGTTGATTTGTATATATGCAGGATGGGCTTTCTAGTCTTCCAGTGTGTGGTATTGTGCAATAGCTTAAAAGCAGCCTCAGTAGAAAAACTACTTTTTCTTTTTGCTGAGAGCATGCTCTTAGTCCCTTTTTTATGGTCAGCACTATTCTTTCTGCTAACCTGTTTGACTGAGGGTGATATGGGGGTGTCTGATACGGTTTACATCCTATTTTTTCTAACCATAAATTAAGATCATCATCACAAATTTCTGGTGCACTGTATGATACCAGGGGTTTTGGTATGCTATTTCTGGAAAATATGATCCTTAGAATCTGTTTTATCATAGAACTTTTCTTGTCTGGCATCCGGATTATATCAGGCCAGCCTGAAAAAAGAGTCTACTAGAATTAATAAGAGCCCCACTCCATTAATATATGCATGATCCATATGACCCTACTCCATGGCTCCATTTCTCTGTCATGAATGTAAAGTAGTATGTGTAAACTTCCTTAATTCTTTACATTTTTTGTACCTTTTTATATATTCTTCAACATCTCTTGAATATCCGGGCCACCATGCTTCTAATTTTATCCTTTTTTGTGTGGCCGCTACTTCACAATGTACATCGTCATGTACACTTTTTATTTCCAATTTTTTTTATATTTCTGGGGGAACTATAAGATCCCCATTACAAACCACTCCATGTTCTATCATTAATTTCTACCATTTTTCTTCATAGAGTCTTTCTACCCTAGAACAATTTTCCCATGAGTTTGTTTCTTATTCTTGATAATATCCTACTTAGTACTGGATTTATCTAGTTTCCGCAGCCATTCTATCTAAAGACAAAGCATCAGTCTCTACCCACTGTAAGAATGGATCGTCAAATTCTTTTTCTTTTTTATCTTTTACCTCCTTGTAAAATCGCAATCTTGACAGTGCGTCTATATGTGGAATTGAATTTCCTTTGACATATTCTATATCGAAGTCAAATGCCATTAATCTTATTGCCCATCTTAGTATCCTCGATGATGTGACTTTAGGTAACGCTTTCCTTGGGTTAAATATAAACTCTAAAGGTCTATGATCACTTCTTAACAGAAATTTTTTCCCAATTAAAAATTGTTGGGCACTAGTAGTTGTTCACACTATAGCTATTACTTCTTTTTCTATATTTGAATTATTAAATTCAGTGTTCATTAGTCTTCTTGACAAATACATTGTCGAATGCCCTTCTTGTGATAATATTCCTGATATTGAATTATGGGATACATATTTTTTTTTATTAGAATAAGCAACAGGAAAACACAATAGAACAATTTAGAAAAATTGGGTCAAAACAGCAGTAGAATTTAGATTACATTTTTATATTTCTCAACCAATCAGCTAAAAACTTAGAATAAGAACATTCTAGAAAAATAGGCTTGGAAGTAAATTAACACAAAAATATTTAGGCCCCAAACAAAATAGTAAAATAATAAATCTGATTGGTCAGTAAATGTTTTCACACCCTAATGTTAGGAAGATTAGTTGATCCCCTATTAATGTATATAATACACACAGTTAGAAGAAAGGACAGTCATCAAGCAGTCACCAAGCAGCCACCAAGCAGGCCATTAAGTCTGCATGACACCGTATACTTTGCCGGCCATGTCATTTCTTCCATGCCAAAAGTTCGTGACCTCGCTCCAAGGACCTTAAAAAGAATAAGCCGACAAACTTTCTTTGAGCAACGCGACACGTTGTCGCCAACTGTAACGCACCAAATGTAAGTAGGAAAGGCTTATTTACAGACTCTGCTAATGTACACTTGTACACGTTTTTGGACAAAAAATTAACTTCTTGCCAAGTTTATATTTCTCAAAAAGGCAATTTTCGAATCATGTATTTTGTTGGTTTCTACATACCATTTTATTTGTCACAAAATAAATTGTTTGTTGTTGAATGTCCGTTGTAAATTATTCCTTCACTTTGCGCGATTGCAAAATAGAGTGTTGTATTTGTGGGGGAAATAATCAACATACAACCCAGCAAATACCAAATCCCCCACAGAATGTTCACTTGCACCTGTGGTTAATGTCACGTCTTTTTTTGTATCAAACATTTTCACTACTGGTTTCTTTGCCATAATTATTTTTAATCTGTCAAAAACTTTTTGTTGTTCCCCTGACCAAATAAATTCAATATTCTTTTCTTAAATTTGCAAACGGTTCAGTCAAGTCCGTGTATTTTGGTAAATATTACCTGTAAAAAATTACCCAATCCCAAAAAAGACTCCAGTTCTTTTTTATTTGTAGGTGTATCTACTTTTAGTATTTTTTCTATCAAGGCTTGGTCTGCTGAATACCTTCTTTTGAAATGGAATAACCTAAAAAAGATATGTTACTAAAATTGCTTAAGCATTTTTTTCATTGATTGTCATTCCAGCATTTTTTCACCTATTCAAATTCAAGATTATATCGGTTTTCTTTCTTAATTCCATTTCATTAGTGGTTCCTATACATATATTATCTTGGTAATAAACCATATTTTTCATATTTCCTAAAATCTGTTTGATGGCCTTTTCAAATATAGCACTTGCGGTTTTTATTCCATATGGCATCCTTTTCCATCAGTAACCCTATTGGCGTATTTATCATGGTTCTTTGAAGTTATCGTCTATCGGTGGTGGTAAGCCGTTTTTAAATCTATCTTTGCAATGCAACTTCAACATTCGGTATAGGATATGAATCCAAACAGATTTTATGATTTACGTCTATTTTGTAATTTCAACAAATATGTCAATCACCATCTGTCTTCCTTAACACTATTTGCTACCCCCAGGCGGAACATGTTCAAGAAGGTCTTGTTCTATTAATTTTCGTGGTTTTGTTACTTTTAATGACAACAAATGTACTGGTACTTTTCGTGCTTCATAATAAGAAAGGGTGACGTTTTCTTTTAATTTTTCACTCGCGCCATAGTTTTTTAACTTTTATCTCATTAATTACTTTAGTAGAATTTATGTTAAGCACGTCGTTTCCCAGAAGTCCGTGGTTCTTTTTACAACTGGTGACAATTATAGGTACTACTTCAAATTTACCTTCTAACTCCAAAGAACCTTCAACGTATCCTAAAGTTTTTATGATAGACCCATCAAATTAGGGGAGTTGTAAACTGCTCTTTCGTAAGGGTGGCTTTCCAATGTGTTCCCAAACATTTTTTGGTATCAGCGTTACTTCACTCCCAGTATCCATTAGCATATCTAAATTGTAGTTGTCAATTTTAACCTTTAATATAATGTCTTTTTTCTTTTATTCAATTTTTTGTATATTCTTATTTTTTAATGTAAAGACCTCGATATTGGTTTTGTTTTCTTCCACTCTTTCAACATTTTTCTTTTTTACTTTGCATACTGCTTGAAAGCGGTTCTTTTTTATGCAATTTTTACAGGTTTTTCCAAATGCTGGGTATTTTTCCTTTTTTATTTCTTGATCACGTTCACAATACGAACATTTTTTTATCTTTTTTACCATGTACATCTCAGCAAATATTTGTTCGCTGGGTTGAATTTTATAATGGTTGTATTTCTGTATTAATTCTTGTTGCTGTATAAAGTCAATGCATGTATTTAAAGACGTATTTCCTATTTGTAGTTGTTCCATTATTTTATATTGGTGTGATGCACTGCACATACCTTCAATTAACCTTAATTGAATCAATTCCTCTTCAATCATTTGTTTATCTTGTCCAAGTTTTTCAAATTCGCAATATCTACTTGCATTTCGTAGATGGTGTAGATATTTTATAATTGGTTCATCAATTTCTTGTATCAATGACATGAATTTCGTTCTTTCCGCCACTACCAGTCTTTTCTTGGGTTTCGTATTTCTCCTGATAATCTGACTTATTTTTTTGAAAGTCAGGTCTTCCAAGTTTGTGGGATATGTGATGGTGGAGACTTTCATTATCGCCTCGCATCCCACTGTAGCCAAAAATAAATCCGTAATTTTGCCTCCCTTCTCCTTGTTGTCTTTCAGCTTTTTACTTCTTGCACTGGCAGAAAAACAGCAAATCCATGCCTCTACAAAATCTGGATCTTCTAGAGAGACAAATGGCATCCTATCAGCAACGCCATTGATGTAAAGTGAAGTTTAGCACTCATCAGTCACTAAGCTTGTCCCTACTTATTTTCAGTGATGAGTTATATAGCCTTTCTCTTGCACTTATGCAAATTAAGCATATTAATTTGCCAGTATCATTACAAAGGGAATACAAAAAACAAAAGGAATGACAAACATGCTTTCTCTGAGAGTGTGTTTTATACCACTTAGTTTTATCCAAAATTATATGTACAAATATATATATATATATATACAAATATACATGTGACCTGAGATAATATAACATGTAAGAAACAAGAGGCAGAGAGAAAGAAGAATGAAAAAAGATGATTACAAAAATAAAGAAAAATAAGTAAATAATGACATGGGCTTGTCAGCAGTACCATGTGTGGGCAGAAGCAGATTTGGCCTCAGCCCAGGCCCAGAAAATGACTGCCCAGTTTAACTCATGGGAGCTGACTAGAGGACTGCCACATTTGTCACAATATACTGATGTCACTAAGTGACCATCACATGATCCTTGTTATTTCATTTCTATCAGAGTGAGATAATCAACTTTTGTGTTCCTATACCTATTCGTCAAAAAGGAAACATTTGTCATTTATTGACCAGTATTGTTTTTAGTTGAAGTTTACAAAATCTTTCTCTGAAAAATAGTCAACTGAATGAAGACTAAACTGTTTTCAGCTGGAACAAATAACTTTTTTTTTTATAATTGTTTCACCCCAAGCAAGGCAGTACTGCCACTGGTTCACAAAGGGGTTACAGTTAAATGAGAGGGAAGACAGAAAAAGAAAATAGTACAGGGGATGTTGAAGAAAGGGTAAGTGAGAGATGGATATCAAAGAGACGGAAGATGGCAATTGACATTGTATTTAAGCTTTTTTAGATTCTAACTATCAGCATGGAAAAAGAAGTTCCACAATCAGGAAGGGAGAGGAAAGAAACTACTAAAGAAGAAGTGGTAGTTACATTTGCCTATTTAGACAGTAAAATGGTGGGACCTAGTTTCCAATCTAGTAGCACAGGTAAATTAATGAGGGCAAAGCATCAGGAAATAAAGATATTCAAAGCAGAAGCCATGAAAATAAATACAGAAAAGACAGAAGGAAGACACATTCCATCTGTAAGAAAGCGGCTGAAGGCAACCTGCAAAATCAAAACCGATTACATTGCAGATTGTCTTTTGAATTTTGTCAAGAAGCCCGAGATGAACAGAAGTAACAACCAACCAGATATGGCAACAATATTCAATATATTAACAATCTCCCTGATGTAATAAGATCCCAAGTGGGCATATATGATGATGACACTACAGTTTACTCTTGTCCTGATCAAAAATCTACCAAGGCTGATAAAGCAAACCTCACTGCCGAGCTTGAAAAGGACCTCCAATCCGTGGTGGACTGGGGTAAGAAATGGATCATTAAATTTAATGCTTCCAAAACAAAGCTGCTATCTAATTACCACCACAGACAATCGTTCCTCCTGCCCATTAACATGGATCAGGCTTCTATCCCTGAAAGTAAAACACTGCGTCTCACATCAGACTTTAAGTAGAATAACTATATAGAATCCATAGCTAAATCCGCTGCTAAGAAAGTCGGTTTTCTGTGTAGGGCCAAGAAGTTTATACAAATCTACCATCCACTCGTGCATTGAATATTGCTGCCATATCAGGTTGGGTGCTCCTGCTATCCACTTAGGTGTCCTCGACCAAATCCAACGAAGAATTTGTAATGTGATCGATCCCGACTTGGCAGCTAGGTTACAGTCGCTTTCTTACTGACGCAGTGTGGCTTACCTGTGTCTCTTCTACAAATACTTTCATGGCTTCTGCTCCGATGAATTTAGCTCACTGGTACCCCCTATATATGAATTTCCTTGATCCACAAGATTAGCAACTAGATCCCACCCTTTTACTGCAAAACCAATAAATTATAAATACAAATTCTACTCCAGCAGTTTCTTTTCTCGCACTGACCATCTGTGGAATTCCCTTCCATATACTTGCTTTCCCAACAACTATAATCTCCAAGAATTTAAATGTAAAATCAATAGTCATCTCCTGTCTCATAACTTTCATCCTCTCTCTCATGCTTTTTTCTTCATCCACCCCATTCTCATCAGTATTCTCTTCCTTCTCCTACTCTCTTCCTGACACCTGCTGCAACCTCTCACTCCTTCTCATAACATTCCTCCTGCACAACAGTTGCAGTAAAATGCCTGGCTTGGAGTGACATGTTTATAAAAAAAAAAAAAAGAAAAGATGACAGTGTTGATAGTAGACATAGAAAAAAAAATGCAGTAACTCCTAGGAAATGTAGTAAATCAAAGTGAAAAATAAGGACTAAACACCAATTGTAAGAAGATAGAATTTATGGTTGTCAGCAATGTAGCTCCTCAGATTTTTCATGGAAACAACAATAGAATACTAATATTTGGAGACACTTTTGAACTATATCAAGACAGGAAAGGAAGGATTGGACAACTGTGGTTCAGATATAGCACCAAGACTCCATAAAAAGTTAAAAAGAATGACTTTTGACACATGTGTGGGTCTCACACTCCACCCACGTCTATTGTACAGGTGTAGAGGCTCATCCCTTGTTCCCTGTTTAGGATGTGGTTTCCGGTTTTCTCTTTTCCAATCTTTTCTCTTTTCTTCTTTTATTTATTTATTTATTTTTTCCAATTGGAGTAGATAGACTAAACTATCGCCCGGTTCACACTCCACGAAGTCTATTGAACAGGTGTAGAGGCTCATCCCTTGTTCCCTGTTTAGGATGTGGCTTCTGGCTTTCTCTCTTCTAATCTTTTCACTCTTACATAGCCCCCGGCACATCAGTGGCATTACCGCCTTGCTCGGGGTGATATGATTAAAAAAAAAAATATATATATATACATATATATATCCGAGTAAATAAGGAACAAAGAAAAATTCAAAACATTAATTTAAAACAGTGCTCAATATACAATACAGAGCTGTGAATATTTATTATAAATTATAGTTTAGGACATGTAAGAAAAAACATTCCATTCCTTTCCACACTACCTGATGAGACATTGTCATTTCATTGTCGAAACAAAATGTATACTTTGTAGTAGATAATAATTTGTACAAGTTCTAAACTATAATTTAAAACATATATATATATATATATATATATCCGAGTGAATAAGGAACAAAGAAAAATTTACAACATTCAAAACATTAATTTAAAACAGTGATCAATATACAATACAGAGCTGTGAATATTTATTATAAATTATAGTTTAGAACATGTACAAATTATTATCCACTACAAAGTGTACATTTTGTTTCAACATCTTTAAATGTTAAATTTGTCTACAACATTTTCAACACATTCTTTAATCAACTATATCACCTACCTATTCCCTCTTTTCACTCAAAATTCTAATGGACAATTTACAAGACTTATTCCCTTGTCCCTAACCCCACCTACATCCCACACACAACACACCAAATATAAGGAAAGAGACTTTCCATTTCTTTCCACACCACCTGATGAGACATTGTCATTTCAATGTCAAAACAAAATGTACACTTTGTAGTGGATAATACTTTGTACATGTTCTAAACTATAATTTATAATAAATATATATATATATATATATATATATATATATATAGAGAGAGAGAGAGAGAGAGAGAGAGAGATATGTTTCATTAAAAATGACTGACGAGGCACTGTGTGTAAGCTTTTTATTTAATTTTTCTCATATTCATACTACTATTTTCTTTCCTGGACGCAAAATATGTAAAAACTGTCCAATAGTTCTGCATGTTGGGGTGCTTTCAGCTATTCTGTCCAGAAACGAAAACACTTGAATGAACAGAGGAAAAATTAAATAAAAAGCTTTATCACAGCACCTTGTCAGTCCTTTTTAATGAAATATATATAAAAAAAAGGGATTGCTGCCCAAATACACTGTATAAACAAAGGAAGAGAGAGATCTGTCCAAAAAGTTCATGCTGATTTTTAAGGGAAATTAAAACACAAATAATAATGATGCCATTAAATATTTATTCACTAAATATGAGCAATCCTGCTGCAAAACTTTTCTCCATTTTTCTTTCAACTTAAATATTCTTCATTCCAGGAATTTCAGTGGTTTCTCGACAGAGAACTCATTAAGGTAGTTTTTGATCCAAAGAATCAAAATTTTTGCTTTTGAGATTATTTTGCAAGGAATAAAATAAATAAAAATTCAAAGAAGCAATGTTTGGTGAATATGCCAAGTGGGATAACACATCCCAACCAAGCTGCAACAATTCTTGCCAAAACACCAAAGAAACGTGAGGTCTTTGCTCATCTTGATAAAAAACAACACCTTTGCTGTTTGCCAATTCTGGGCATTTTTCTTGAATTGCAGCCTTTAAATCATCCAGTTGTGAGCAGTAGTTTTCAGAATCAATTTTTTTCATTGCATTTATGCAGCAAATCATAGAAATGCGATCCAAAAGTTTTTTTCTCTCAGATCATGTGATACCAAAACATCATAGTGATTTCAGAACCCAACCTCCAGTAAGTACTCATGGATGAAGAATTTCAATAAATTTAGTATTTATGCCAATTCCTGCATTGTCTAATGTGGTTATTCTCAATCACTGATCTGATTTGGTCTTCATCTGCAGGGAAGGGGTCTGCCTAAACATTCTTCATCAAAAAGGCTACACTCTTCTTCTTCTTCTTCTTCTTCTATGTGCCATGTCCCTTCAAGACGTAGGTGATCATGACCTTCCACATCTCCCTATCTCTTTTAGCTCTTAACATGATTTCTCCTGTTACCATACCCAAATCCTGCTCTGCCATCCACCTGCTCAGACCCTTTAAATATGTTACCTGCTGCTTTCCCCTGTGTTTCTTTCCTTCTATCTGACCTGTAAGTATCAGATTCTTTAAGCCTTCCTTCCTCATCACATATCCCAAAAACTTCATACCCAGTATTAATTTCCTTTTCATTTCCCACCTTTCATTGCTCACATGCTTGATTCATAATATCCGCATCATCCTTCTGTAGAACCGGATTTCAGTTGCTTAGTCTTTTCCTTCACCTTTGATGATATTTTCCAGCATTCACTGCCATACCAACTCTAAACTTAGCAAACTTCTACAGACCACTGTCAGCTAAAGCACCTTCACTGTACACAGCTTCCATGTTTTTATTTTTTTGTTGCTTGCCAGGCATTTCTGCATTTACTGTAATAAGAAAGTATCAACTTATAATATTTCATTTTCTTTGGGAAACAAAATTGACATTGTTATGGTGAAACAAACCTATTCCTCAGATAATGGACTCTCTCTCCTATATTAATAAGAGTTAACAGGAAGTTAACTTGAGAAGTTCTTGGGAAGTTCTAGAGAGTTCTTTAGAGTTCTATTTGAGTTCAGCAGAAATACTAGGCAGTTGATATTAGTTAGCAGTTAGCCAAATACTAAGGAGTCAGTTTTCAGTGGATGATTACCAAGTTCCTAACATTTAGGGTGTGTTAAGTTGATTAGCAACCAACATAGTACGATTATAACTTTCAGTGCAAAAAACTACTCCACAACAGACATGAATCAAGTAATTTTAAACTTTAATTTTCTGAAAAGATAGTTTGAAGTATGCTCTAATCAGAAATATAATCATATGATAGCTGTCAATGAATTTGATGCATTCTACTGTGTTGAAACATGAATGACTACAAATCAGCATAAACTTTCTCGACAACCCAACACACACACACACACATATATATATATATATATATATATATGTTTATCTTAGCTTATTTATCTTTCACAAAGGGAGAATTTTTCTCTTTGCATAATAATGTGCATTGTAACCCTTTGCTTAATTTCTGACTCTTTTGTTTGGTATCTTTTATATTTACTTTTTCATGTTCGCGTTTCATTTCCATCAAACAAATCCACTTTATTTTAATTAATTCTTCATCTTTTCTGTCACTTTCTTTTTCTTCATAATTTATTTTCACTCTTTTTTAAATCTCTCATTTACTATTTCATCTTCCTTCTTTTACAATAGGATAAGCTCCTACTTTCAACTGTGTGCATCCCTTCATGAAGGTACATGCATTTTTCATTGACTCTCTAACAACAAGTGTCAGTGCACAATGCCTGACTTAATGAATACAACATTGATTTATTCTTGTACACTTATTTCCTATTCACTTAACTTGGCAGCAGTACTTGCTTCAACTAAATAGGAAGTCAATAATAATCAACAAGAATCAATTCAATCAAAACAACCGCCGAGGAAACACTATACAGTGGACTGTGCCCTTCCATTCAAATTTGGATCCAAGTTCACTAAGCAGAATCTTCTTTTCATTTTATTCTTAATACCAAAAATCTTTTATGTTTTTTCAACAACATACACTTTGTGTTTGGAAAAGACCTAATGGAATTTAAAAAGCATTCCTCTTTAC
Organism: Ascarosepion bandense; assembly: GCA_037127315.1. Taxonomy (NCBI): domain Eukaryota; kingdom Metazoa; phylum Mollusca; class Cephalopoda; order Sepiida; family Sepiidae; genus Ascarosepion; species Ascarosepion bandense. The sequence continues at coordinate 191,743 of JBBBDQ010028501.1, read as the reverse complement.
TGGTTGGTTAAGCAAATATTGCTTGATGTCCCAACATAATAACAATAGAGGTAAAAATCAGACATGATAAAATTCATCGAACAATCTGGATTACTTATTTAATAACTGGCACTTTTTGCAAATACAAAAATCAAAATATATTTTTTGTGCAGAACTAGAGCTCTATGTGTAATGATAGGAGGACTTTCAGTCTTTTGTTATTGATTTGTTTTTTATGAGTTATCAACCTTTTATTTATAGTCAGAAAATATTTTTAGATTGTAAGAAGTTTTTAGGAGATGATAATGATTTGTAGATACACATCCTACTAAATAACAAAAAACTGGTGGGAAAAAAGATGAGATTCATAACTTTCCTAAGAGTATCTGGGCATAAGTGAAGATAATAAACCAAGGTAAACTTAAGGAATCAGTGCATATGCTAGGCTACAAAAACCTCCTAAGCTGACCAAGCATAAAGATGAATACCATTTGGGAACCAGTAATATGAAGTACCAGAGAAAATCATTAGTGTCAAAATTGCAATATGAGCTCTAATAAAAAATATTAGAGAAAACCATTAATATAAAAAATTGCAATATGAGCTCTGGTAAAAAAGTTTACTGAACATTAGGTATATAAGTCCCATAAACTCAGTTGTTTTTGTCCTCAAGGACACATGGCACAGTGGATAGAGATATTAGTTAGTTCCAGTGACTTGACCCAAAAAGTTGAAAGTTCAATACCAGGCTACAGCAGTGGTGAACAAGTAAGTTAAAGATAACTAATGACTACAAAAAGAGGCTTTGAGCAAGGAATAAGAATGGTATACTCCAGTGATTGTAATAAAAAGTTTGGTTCAAAATTCAGAGTGTACAACAGCCGAAACATCATACAAATGGCAACAAAGATGAGGACAATAGTTTGAATAATGTAGATAGTGTAAATACTACCTCATCTTAAAAATATAAACAAATACACACACACACATATATATATTTTCTAAACATATACTGTTAAATATAAGAGACAATAAATGTCTACTATGTTTAATCATGAGCCGTTCTAGACGTCATATTTTGTCTTTAATTTCAGTTGAAAATAAAGACAAAAATTCTCCAACATTTGGATAATTTTTTATTGATTTGGTTCTAAGCTTTTGGCTCACATGAGCCATCTTCAAAGAGGTCACCAAGATGGTAACACAATAATGTCCACCATCACTGACGATTTTATTTTGTGTTGACATAAAACTCCGCTAGGCAATGGCAATAGTTACCAAAAACAACAAACGCAGTTCTTGGTGACCTCTCTGAAGATGGCTCATGTGAGCCAAAAGTTTAGAAACAAATTAATAAAAAATTATCCAAATGTTGGAGAATTTTTGTCTTTATTTTCAACTGAAATTAAAGCAAAAATATGATGTTTATAACGGCTCATGATTAAACATAACAGACATTCATTGTCTCTTATATTTAACAGTATATGTTTAGAAAATTATTTGCTACCTCGATACACTATATATATATATATATATATATTAATGTATATATTGTGGAAAATGACCTATGAGAAAGAATTAAAATTTTTAATTTAATTTTCCAGTATTCTGACATTATTCCTTTTTGCTGGAGATAAAGAATGTAAAAATGTTCCATAATTATTAAATTTCCGAGCACTTTCAGCCACTTTAAAAGTGTTAACTTTTCAATGTTGCTATTTTTCCTCATGATTTGACTGCAATGTAATTTATTTTGTTCTTAAAAAGGGGTCTTCTTTAAAATCTATCAAGTGATGCACACACCTGAAAATCATATGATCATCATTTTTTTCTATTTACATTATTTTAACTTTTTACACATTTGAATGAGGATAACAATGCTGATCTTCCTTTTTCATTTGTATTGCCCTTTCTGATAGCATCCTAAGCATAAATATCTCATTTTTTCTTACAGTTTTCTTTGACAAAACTGCACTGTTCTTATCATATTTCTGGTCTGATTCTGCTTCGCACTTTATTCATCAGGATTTGGACAATGAGTTTTGTTATGTGGCTCATCAAACTGATAGTTTGGTGAAGTTCGTATTTGATTGTGCCTGGCTTCTTAGGCAGGGCTATGAAAACTGATTTGCAGAGGTCATCTGGTATTATACCCTGTTGTAGATTTAATTTATTATTTCCATACTTTTCTTTATGCCAACAAGTAAAAAAAGAAGAAAAATAGAAAACGACCAAAAAGATGAAGAAGAAGCAGAAAAATTGAATACTACCAAGTAGAAAAGAAAAATTTCAAACTTAGAAGAAGAAAAATTGCAAACTACTGAGAAGCTGAAGAAAAAACAAAAAAATTGAAAACTACCAAGAAGAAAAAAAAATTGCAAACTGAGAAGGAAAATTACAAACTACTGAGAAGATGAAGAAGAAAGAGCAAAATTGAAAACTATCAAGAAGAAAAGAAAAATTGCAAACTGAGAAGGAAAATTACAAACTACTGAGAAGATAAAGAAGAAAGAGCAAAATTGAAAACTATCAAGAAGAAAAGAAAAATTGCAAACTGAGAAGGAAAATTACAAACTACTGAGAAGATGAAGAAGAAAGAGCAAAATTGAAAACTATCAAGAAGAAAAGAAAAATTGCAAACTGAGAAGGAAAATTACAAACTACTGAGAAGATAAAGAAGAAAGAGCAAAATTGAAAACTATCAAGAAGAAAAGAAAAATTGCAAACTGAGAAGGAAAATTACAAACTACTGAGAAGATGAAGAAGAAAGAGCAAAATTGAAAACTATCAAGAAGAAAAGAAAAATTGCAAACTGAGAAGAAGAAAAATTGCAAACTACTGAGAAGATGAAGAAGAAAGAGCAAAATTGAAAACTATCAAGAAGAAAAGAAAAATTGCAAACTGAGAAGAAGAAAAATTGCAAACTACTGAGAAGATGAAATTTACCACAAAGAAAAGAATAAAAATCGCTTATTAAAAAGAAGAAAAACTGAAAACTGAAAAGAAGCAAAACTAGAAACTACCAAGAAGAAGAATAATTGCAAGCTAAAAAGAAGTTGAAGCATTTCAAATTAGACAGAATAAGAAGAACTTCAAAGAAGAAAAAAAAAATTGCAAAATACATATAAGAGGAAGGAAACAAATTGCAAAATCCAAAGAAGTGCAAAATATTTGAGAAGCCAATATAAAAACCCTTTCTAAAAATTGAATTGCTATCCAAGAAAAGTGTACCAAAAATGAAAATATTCTTTTCATGAATCAGGAATATTTCTTTATAAACAACTTCCTTTATTGTTTTCTGTAACCAAATTCAATTTGGAACTGTAGCCAATATGCTTCCAAAAGACCATCCTCCTATATTTTTGGTACATCAAATTGTTTCAATCTAAAGCCCCAAAATTCTAAAGAAGATGAAAAAGATTACTGTAGCGTAATAGAATCCAGCTTGAGGATAACTTTTAACATTTATTTATAGATTTCATTAAGTTGTACCCTGATGTCATGCTTTGTTCAAAAATAACTAAGAAGTCTTCACAAAACCCTGAAGTTGAAAATAACAAATTATCCCCAATTCCCATTAAAAATACAAGACTTTTTTTTTTAACTTGCTTGCAGCTATTGAAACATCTTTTTTGATAATTTACAGTTTCCCTCAAGCATTTATTTATTGGAAGGGAATTGCTTGCCACTTGAAAAAAGCCAGTGAAAATAAAAGTCTTTATCATATTTTAGTACACCTCATTCCACTTACTCTGGAACACATTGGAATCACAAGATCTCCCTCCATGGCATTGCCGAAGGTGCAAATAAAAGAAAACTCTCTTGCAAAATCATCTTGATGAGCTATATAACTAAATTTATCATGGATTTTAATGAATAAAGCTTGGAGCAGAAATAAACCAGAAACAGTGCAAGAAAGGTGTGCCTTTGTTGAAGACACTGAAGAAAGAATTGGTATCTTTATGGTTAGAATCAGCTAAGTGCCATACATGAAACATGCTTGGGCGATCATGTCTCAAAAGAGACATGTCTGACTGGGCAGAAGATTATCCCGCAGTAGGTTGCCATTGCTTTCTGCAGTAGACTGGTTACCAGCCAAGACTATAAAACCCAATCTGTACTGTTATTTAACCCATAACTTGAGGGAAGAGATGGATTAATACTTTTCTCATGGGTATTTGCGAGTAAGTGAATGCAAGGAATTCAACTGGAATTCGAATGGTTAGAATATAAATGCCTAAAAACCTATACCATCATTTTATAGATAAGGCAGAAGCATTTGATAAGATATGATGCAAAGAGGTAATGAGAAAATGTAATTATATCAATAAATGAAATAATATTAATAATAAAAAATGCTTAAAATGTTACATTTTAAATCAGCCCAATGAAACCAGGGAATGCATTTTTATTTATATAATTTAGAACCAAATTAATAAAAAAATTATCCAAATGTTGGAGAATTTTTGTCTTTATTTTCAACTAAAATTAAAGCCAATATACAACGTTTAGAATGGCTCATGATAGGTATTCATAGACATTCATGATAGACATTCATTGTCTCTTATATCTAACAGTATATGTTTAGAAAATTATTTGCTGCCTTGATACACTAAATATATGTATGTATGCACTCACATATTTAATTTATGTATATTTGGGTAGCAACTATTCTTTTAGGCATCTTTCATTGAATATGGCTGACACAGAAGATTTAATCACTCTTTTATTAAGTTTTTCCAGTGTTCTAACATTTTTCTGTTTTTCAGGAGGTAAAAAATATAAAAATATAGTTTTTATTGTTCTAAGCACTTGTGGCCAGTACTTTAGGGTGTATTACATAGCAGTTTTTACAATGTGAAGTTCTTTTAGAACAGTGTCCATTTGAAGCAGTTACATGCCATGTGTTACTGGATTGATGTGAGGGTTACTTCTATGTTTAGAATATATATATATTTGGGCAGCAACTTTTCTGTTAAAAATATTTTATTAAATATGCCAGACAATGAAGATTTAATTTTGTTACTCCTTGAGTAGATACCTTATGTCTCACTTATTAGTTCAAAATGCTACAAAAAAACTACAATTCACAAGAACTCTGAAGATAAATTTCGGTTGAAAACACTAAAATTCTATATAAATCACATTATCAGAAACATCTCACTACTGGAGGAGTCCTGTATTTCCTATAGCAAAGAGTAGTCAAAAGCAGTTCAGAATTTTCTATTTTTATCATCCATACAAAAGAAAAAACAATCTAACAATTGCTAAAATAAAAAAGAAATTTCTAAAATTCTTTTTAAAATGATTAATTCTTAAAAATGTCATCTCAGCTTGTGCAACAGTGGAAATGAATGTTAAGTTTCTTTCTTTAAATAGAAAGTGCTCACACATAAAGGCTCAGAATAAACACTCCCAGTCAAAACAGCACAAAAATAAAATACAACTTAAACCATCAAAGACATAAGGAAAAAAATTAAGATCACCAAAATGGCTAAAGTAGTGGCTGAAAGCCCTTGGGACAATTAAAATTATAGAAATTTTTTGTATTCCCTTACTCCTTCAAAATGAAACAAAATAAGGATTCTGGAAAAACTAAATAAAAAATTAATTAAATCTTTCTTGTCTTCCATATATATGGGCATACTTAAAAGACTTGAACAAATGCATGGAAGAACGGGGTAATGGAGAAATAACGAAAAGACATAACTTATTAAGAGCTACAAGGAAGAGGAATATGTAGAGGGCCATGCTCATCTACATCCTGAAAGGACATGGCACATGAAAAAAGAAAGAGAAAAAATTGCCAACACCTATTAAAAAAGGTAATTTAGTGATTTTCCATTGACTTTTCCATGATTTTGAATTGCATAGTCCTGCTCTAGACTGGCAGCTATTTAAGGTTAGGAAGCCAATTCTATCCTACTATTTAGCCCATAACTGGAGAAAGAAGAAATTAATTCCTGCCTTCCCTGAGGACTTTTTCATGAACGTAAAGTCTGGGTCAGAATTTGAACCCAGTTTCCCAATAGCAATTGCATTATCGGCACATCCAAGTCAATGTTTGCAGAACACACAGTCTTGAATGAAACAGAAATCAAGCATTCATGTCTTCCTTAATAGAATTTATGCAAAACACGAATGCCTTGTATTTGAATTGGAACCACTTTACCAATTTTGCTCACCAGCACTTAACAACAAGTCAACTGTACACACTGACTGTATGTTTAATCGGTTGGTTAGTTTTATGGCTAGAAGGCTTCATTAGGATATCACTGCAGCACTGAGCCTTTAGGGTTTGGCATCCTATCCTTTCTAGCAATTTTATTGTTAAAACAAATGTTTTTTAATTGAACTACATTAACTTTTGGATACATCACAATTCCTAATTTTTCCTACCAAAATAAATATCATTGTTTTTCTATTATATGCTATATTCCTTGCAAATATCAGCCATCGTTGCTCTCCACAACTTCCTTCCTTTTTTTGTTTTTGCTCTTGGTAACATTTTTCTTTTCACTATCTTTCTCAATCTCAGTTTTGCCATCATTTACAAAAGCTCATTAGGTAGTTATGTTTCCCCTCTAACTTCAATATGTTCTTTGTAGTGTCAAATTCACGAAGCCCACTTTCCACATTATGTGTTCCAGAAATTTCAACTGTCTTTCTGATTCTAAGAATAAGTGTATTTTATTTCTATTTTCCTTAAACCTTCCTGGTCGATTGCATGCTTCATTGCCTTACAGCTCTGGATTAAATAGTAGGACAAAAAACATTGTTATCTCCTAAAAATTGTTAAGGCAATATTCACTCAGGAAAAAGAAATTTGTTCTTTCAATCTAAAATATGAATCAACTTTAAATAACACACAAAGGGTTGATAAACCATTAAGGAAACAATCATTCATTCCGACATTCTCAGCATTCTTCCATATCTCTACTGGCTCAAGTCTCTTCATCTGTGAAAAGATTACCTAGTATCTATTGCAACAGAAGAGGACTGATATTACACAACAGTACGGCAATTTTTTCTTTATTTCTAAAGAAAATTTACAGTTTCTTCTTATTTTGTTTAATTTTTGAAAGGCATCTTTCATTATTTCAATATACCTAAAGATTTCAGTGTCACATTAATTTCAATATTAGTTTGATTCCAATTTTGTAGCTAACAATTAGGTTTTTTTTTTCTTGCTGATGAACATATATTTCTCTATTTGATTATAAGTCATTTCTTTTGCTTTTCTTTATTAATTTGTCTAGAATAAAGTTCTAGATGAAAATAGAAATAAACTATGAAAGCAGCATCCCTAGATCATGCACTGAATATGAGTTCAAGATGACACCACCACCATCGTTGCCATCATCATCATCATTTTCATCAGTCCTATAATTGAGTGGTTGTAAAGTTAGTGCACAGCTAAGCACCTAAGCAGACCCCTCTATATGTCTTGATTCTGTTTTACTCTCTAAATCACTGTGAATGTCCTTCCAGTTCACTCAGTCATGATGGCAGCTCATTTTCTTCTTTGTTTGCCTCGTTTTCTTTTGCCTAAAGTGATACCTTGCAGAAAAGCAGCAGAAAAAATTATTAGATCTTATGATATGTCCATACAATTTCAACTTTTGTTTTTGACAGTGCTTATGAGGTCTTCCAAGAAGCCTCTTTCTGGTTTGAAGGACAGCCATAATCCAATATTGTACCTTCTTTGCGAACAGTTTCTTTTCTCAAACTTCCAACCTGTTGAACTCTCTTCCAGCTTCTTACTTTCTAGCCAATTTTAAATGCAATGGTACTCATTACCTACTGTTTTTGATTTCTCTTCTTTTTTTATCAACTCTATCTCTCCCAGTGGAGCATAGTCCATTGTCAAGCCCTCATCAATAGTGAGGGCAGTCATCAATGCTTCTGTAACTTGTCTTTTTTTTACAGGTAGGGGTGTTGCAAACCCCTTTTCTCCTCCAGGTGAAGTAACAGTCAGTTAAGTCCCATACATGATACATGCTTGGGCGATTATATCTCTTTTAATCCATGACCAATCAGGCAGAAGATTTTCCCTCATTAGATTGCCATTTTTAATGTAGTAGACTGGTTGCCAATCAAGGCTATAGAATCCAATCTGTCCAGTTATTTGACCCATAGCTGGAGGAAAAAGAGATGGATTAATACCTTTTTCAAGCGTATTTGCATGTAAGTCAATGCAACGAATTCAACTGGAATTCAAATTTGGCTCTTTGATTTTTCATTTCAAGTTGATATCCACTACAACACAATGTTTTTTTGTTCTAACTCCTTAATAATGTTTTTCTTATTCTTTAACACTCAGTTACTCCTTTGCCTTGCTTGAGGTAAAATGGTTAAAAATATATTCACTCAAAGTTATCAAATTTATAACTCTATTCATTAATACAATGTGAAAAAAAGAGATAATTTTGCTTATTGCAAAATTAAGCAACATTAATTACAATTTTACAACATTAAGCATCAAGAATATCAAGGTAAAGGACATTTTTTAAAACAAACAACTACTTTGTGATAGATAATCAACAATTGCATTAAAACCAAAAAAAGCTGTCTACAACATCCAACCAATGTACCATATATAACAGCTGAGAATGCATACACAGTTTAACAAATAGTCAAGAGTTCAGCACAGAGGTCAGAAGGCAACTGTCCCAAGAAAACTCAGATGAGATATGTATAAGATGGCTTTGTGTGATCTTCTGAAACAAGATTCAGTAAAGAAATAAAACAAGAATATATCCATTGAAGTCTGGAGTATTGTAAAACTAGCAAACAATAGATAACAATATTACTGTAAACCAACCACATTCAATCCAAATAACAAATATTTCTTGTCTTTTTCTATCATATTGATCAATATGAAAGATGGTTATTGACATAAAAAGTAACATCATTGTGTCAGGTTCACATTCCAGACTAGGCATTCACCTTTTAGCATTAATTCCCTTGGGAAAGGCAGGAATCTATCATTTCTTTACCCTATAAGCCATGGATTAACACAGTGAATTTAAAGCCATGTAGAAAGTAACCATAAACAGAATGCATAGTAGTTCAGAAATAAAACAATCTCTGTAGAAAGATGATCACCTGCAAATTTGGGTTTAGATTTATGTTTTTTTTTTTAAATTATAATGAAGCATGGTTTAGGGGAGATGTAAGAATGATAATGGTTGACCCTAGACTTACTTTTCAGTAATTAAAAAAGTATCTTCATTGAAGTCAGTTCCAATGAAAGTCATATCTCTCCAATGAAATACAAAGGGGATAAGGGTAGTTAACTACACTGTGTATAGCATAATGAATCTTTGTTGTGAAGGTTAGAACTAGAAAAACTAAGAAATGTGCAAGGTGTAATAAATAAATTGTTATCTAAATTATGAAAAATGAAAATATTAATGATATTTTTTTTAACAAACATCTTTACCAAATTTACACATCTTAATATCTTAAAATACTAAAAAGTAAATTTATACAATAAAATTGTTATTGACTCCAACCATAGCCTTCAGACAACTTTGGAAACTCCTGCAACTCTTCTGGGCAGTATTTGTGTTTAAGTTGGTGAATGCTGCTATAATGCTTGCCTTCAGTTCATCTTTGGTATTACAAGGAATTTTGTTGGCGACTTACTCAACTGAGCCCCACACATAATAATCAAGGGGGTTGCAACTTTGGAAGATAGGGGGATGATGTGGTTGCAGAAATTGTCTGATAGCCATGACTGTGTTCTCCTGCTTGTATGGCGTGGGACAAAAATCTGTTGCAGACATTAGGTCTTCAAGCAGCTACCCTCTTAACCCAGGGCAGCACTACTCCTTCAAGGCTCTTGATGTAAGCCCCCATGTTGAGTATGAGGCCCTGTACAAAGATGAATTGAAGCATAATGTCCCATCACTAGTGATCACTTCAAACACCTTTGTAATCACCATTAGACTCATCCAACTCTTTCTGAATCCTCTGAAATGTCCTCAGATTGACATCTAAACACTCTGAAATGTTTGTATTGGAGCTTCCAGCATGAATGCCAAGCAGCACAGCATGTCGTTTCTAAATTTTTGGTGGTTGAATTGTGTCATGGTACTTTTTTTCTCAAAGAAATGAATGCCAAGCAGTACAGCATGTCGTTTCTAAATTTTTGGTGGTTGAATTGTGTCATGGTACTTTTTTTCTCAAAGACGGTACCAAACTGACCCTACTATAGTGCGCAGTTAAGAAAATCAAAAACAAAAAATGTTCATGCAAAAAATTAAAAATATAAAACAATGACAATTTATCCATTGCATGTTTGTTTGAGCATTTTCCATGGAAATAGCAACAATGAGGCAAAAGGTTTGCAATGTTTTATCTGTGGGAAAGAGGTTGCAGTGAAAACAATAACCAATAAAGATACAGAGACACATTTACATTCTATAGAGGCAGGATCTGCCCAATTTTCACTTGGAAGTGAATAGTAGGCAGATCCTATATGACAGAAATACTTCATTTTGAGCCTGAGGTGGCTTATTGTAAAGATAGAATATAGTAGCAGGATTGCAGTACTTACTGAATTGGTACATACAACTAACCACATTTTCAGAATTTTTATCTTAAACCCAATAGGTGCTCAATGCATGGGGATTCCTTGGAGGAACATCTGTTCATCACAATAAGCAAAAATTCAGAATCTACACATAGAGAGTTGCTAGTGTGATTTTTCAGGCACTGAATGTGACCCTCCAGTTTTTCCCCAACTGAGCTGTTAAAGTTAGTTCTAAGGAGAGATCATCTCTGGTCATCTAGATGAAAATGGGCAGTGAAACAAGAACTGCTGTAGAATGAGTGGCCATGGTTAAATCTAAATAAATGGCTAAACTGCCCAACAGACAGAATTTACAAAGTTTCTAATAAAAAAGAAAAAATAAGGAAAAAGATAATATAAAGCAAGCAAACGATATATTCAAGATAAATTAATTGTAACAAGGCAAAACAACAGTAAGAAGACAAAAAGTTCACAAACTAAGAATTGGAGTAAGAGCACATTTGAATTAACAAAGAGTGCTCTGACTCCAAGGCATGACAGACTGGGAGTGAGTCATATGAAACTGAGAACTAGCCTGTTTTATTGGCTAGAAAGAAATCCCAGCATGAATTTGTGTGCTTCTGTCTATAAATTGGGGAGGAGAAAGTGTTTTGCAATCATTCCTTTTAGTGATTGGAACCTGCATCAAATAAAAGGTTGAGTTTGGTATACCCTTTAGGTTTTGATGAATGCCAGGAGGCACAATAACTAAAATATCACAGATTATAAAATATATGGAGATCATATGGAAGGATGCTCATAATTCCATGGAAACAAAAAAAAGCACTCCAAACCATATAAAGAGAGCTGAAATGTTTTTGATAAATGAAAAAGGTGAGCATGGAAAATTTGACACTCACAAGGTATATCATGGACTAAGAGACAAGGAAAGGTAGTGAGCCATCTACCTGATGAGCTAGTGTGAAGAAATGGTATAATAATAAGTGAGATACTTGGCAGAGTGACAAATATTTTAAAGGGACAGGAGGTTATGGAAAGCCATAGTCACTCACATTTGCAGGATTAGCTTAATATATTTTTCCTAATATCTTTGGCAACACAAGCTGTATAGCAAGATCTTCATTATCTGCATAAAGTAAAATCCATCTGGTGAAAATTTAGTCAATCTTGAAGAAAGAAATTTGGTTTTATGGATTAAAAAAGGCGAATTAAATTTAAAAAATGATTACGTCATGGTTTTGTATTCATGATATTTATCCAAGAAAAGCAGGACTACATGAATTGGTTACATAACTTGTACCAAGATAATCATAAAGATGAGGATAATAGTCCAAAAGCTAAACAATAAAGTTACTTTCTCTATAGAGGCTAAATCTGCCTCTCCATCAGCTTACAAGTCTATGATGCCATTTCCCTTTGGGAATATATATTTTCCCAGACATAGAATGAAACTCCAGATCACAGTACTCAATTTGGGAATATTGCAAACTTGCTTTTTTGCATTCTTGGAATATGTCCTCACATGAGAAATAGATGAATCTAACCCATTTGAATCTGGAGTCCTACATGGCTTCTCCAGACAGATTAGCATCTCTATATTATATGTAAGACTATTCTTTTTTTGTTTTGCTATACACTCTGCTTTGTTGTGTAGATATATACAATATATTGTTCTCCATGATGTGTATGTATGTATATATAGTTTTGTGTATGTCTTAGTGATATGTCAGTAATTTGTTCCAGAACAGGTGACTTAAGGTGAATTTACTTGTTTCTGAATTTACTTGTCACTATAACGACAACCATTCCCAGGTTGGTATTTTATTTATAAATGTGTTTTTAATGTTATATGATCAATAAGTATCTATTTTAAGTTTGCAAACAAATAAATTTTAGTTTTTAATAGAGTACAGAAAAAAAGTAATCTAAATTTATGAACACATGTACGTACATACTTGTAAATATAGATACTTACAATTTGGCAATCTTTACAGTACATTGCGAACTCTATAATTGTGAATGTGGTTTGTTCTAAGACATTATAGAATAAATGATTTTGTAAGGTAAAATAACAAATACAGTTGTTAAAATTATTTTTCAATGGTAGAAAATAAACGAATTTATGTTAAATTTACCAATATTTACATTCCATTTGTTTATTTACACCACAAACGTAGATGGCAATGGATGATCAGATTTCAATATTTCTGGCAGAAAGTGAGTCAGTCAGTCAGTTAAGTGCCATGCGCAATACACGCTTGGGCGATCATGTCTCAAACGAGACATGACTGACTGGGCAGAAGATTATCCCGCAGTAGGTTGCCATTGCTTTCTGCGGTAGACTGGTTGCCGACCAAGGCTATAGAACCCAATCTGTGCTGTTATTTAACCCATAACTGGAAGGAAGAGATGGATTAATACCTTTCTCAAGGGTATTTGTGTGTAAGTGAATGCAAGGAATTCAACTGGAATTTGAACTCGGTTCCCCGATTTCTCGTTCCGAGCCGATATCCACTGCGCCACAACGCACATCCCTGGCAGAAAGGCAAAGTCATATAAAATGACTTAAACTTGAGCTTTATTTATCCTATTCCATATATATAAATGTTTTTTTTTTTTTTGACAAACAACATATAATCGAGTACAACTTAATTTGAAACAATGTAATCCAAGGCATACCTGTACTAATGCTCATAATAGAGGAAGTACTAGTGGGAGAATGAAGCTTTATTCCATAGCCGTCTCCCTTTAGTGTATAAATCAGAATAGACTTTTGTTTCTATTTTAAGAGATTTTGCTCATTCAGTGTATGAGAATAAATTTTTAAACTCTTAGGCAAACTGACATTATTCTAAACCAGTTGAGAACATGCAGAAAATATTGACCTAACAATGATTTTTACCTAAGCAGGATCTAAAATATGTTTTTGTTGCATTATATTTGCTATTAATGCTTCATGTTTCCAGGGATGTGCTTGTCCTAAAAATGTTTTTTTTTGGATTGTTTGCTTTCCAATATCAGAGCTAACATCTTTCAGCACTGGCTAAATTTGATTAACTCCATTTTGTGTTTGGCTCAAGTAAGGCCATCAGTAATCATTAAACCAGAGTTAAACTCAAGGAAAAGGTCATGTATTAAATGCTGATTTTCAGACCAGATACACACAATGCAATCAACAGAGAAAAATGTAGATTGAAGCAGAGCTAATCTAATTTTCTTGTTGTACACTTTCAGTGTTAGAGGTCATTTTTCTTTGTTGTTTCTTTTTCTCTCTCTCTTATGAATAGTTGCAACAAAGTTCTCAGCCCAAACCAAATAGGGTTCCCCAAAATTGTTCTGATGTTTGATTCAGTCAGTTAAGTGCCATACGTGAAACACACTTGGGCGATCATATCTCGAAAGAGACATGACTGACTGGGCAGAAGATTATCCCGCAGTAGGTTGCCATTGTTTTCTGCGGTAGACTGGTTGCCAGCCAAGGCTATAGAACCCAATCTGCCCTGTTATTTAACCCATAACTGGAAGGAAGAGACAGATTAATACCTTTCCCAAGGGTATTTGCGCGTAAGTGAATGCAATGAATTCATGTTTGATTATGTTTGATGTTTGATGACTGAGTCAAATGTTTGATTATGTTTGATGTTTGATGACTGAGTCAAATGTTTGATCATGTTTGATGTTTGATGACTGAGTCAAATGTTTGATCATGTTTGATGTTTGATGACTGAGTCAAATGTTTGATTATGTTTGATGTTTGATGACTGAGTCAAATGTTTGATCATGTTTGATGTTTGATGACTGAGTCAAATGTTTGATCATGTTTGATGTTTGATGACTGAGTCAAATGTTTGATCATGTTTGATGTTTGATGACTGAGTCAAATGTTTGATCATGTTTGATGTTTGATGACTGAGTCAAATGTTTGATCATGTTTGATGTTTGATGACTGAGTCAAATGTTTGATCAGGTTTGATGTTTGATGACTGAGTCAAATGTTTGATCATGTTTGATGTTTGATGACTGAGTCAAATGTTTGATCATGTTTGATGTTTGATGACTGAGTCAAATTTTGAGAAATTGTTCCCAGTTGATAACTTTTCAGTAATTCCTCAGACTGAGATAAGATTTTTTAAAAATATTTTTAAGTTTTTAAAGAATGAAGGAATTAAAAAGAAAAAAAAACAAAGTATTATCATCTGTGGTAAAAATTTAACAAACACAAGATAATGTTTCCCATTTAATCCTAATGCAAGACTACAAGGAGTTTGTATAATTATGGCATACAATGTAAAATTTTATTGAAATTTTTCTTGTAAACACATCGTGGATATTTCTGGTTGTAAATCAATAAATTCAGTTTAAGAGTGTCTCTAGCTGATTTTCTTTTTTCTTTACCAACTTTTTTCCTATTCAATTCTAATTAAAATTTCTTTTAAAAAGTCTCATTACTTAAATCATTAATTCTATGTTAGCTTCTTTATTGGATGAAAAAAAGAACATACATTTTTTTCATTAATTACAATATCATGCAACATTGACTATTAACCAAATGTAGGCATTATTTATTATTTATTTAAAACTTTTTTTATTTTATTTTTTCATATATATTCTTATATTCAATTTTTTTTCCCATATTGGATATTTTTTCCGAACTTGACCAGTTGGAAACTAATGAAAAGGAATCTATTAAAGTCCATTAATTAATAAGATCATTAACAATCTTGTTTTTATAAGTTAGATGATGTTATGTAAATAGCATTGCCCTGGGTGGAAAAATTACATAAAGAATATACTTAACACATAATTACTGATTCAACTTCATTTTCTTATTTATCAGTTAATTAGAAGGTCTATTCCAGAGGTTGAGTAAGGTATTAAGAAAAAGGACAATTCTGCTAGAAACAAAGAAAAGAGTATTGGATTGCAATGTGATGCCAGTTCTTCAATATGGTAGTGAATGCTGGACAATATGATCAAAGATGAAGGAAAAACTTGAAGCAGCTAAAATGTGGTTCTACAGAAGGATGCTGCGAATATCATGGATTGAGCATGTGAGCAATGAAATGATGGAAATGAAAAGGAAATTAATACTGAGCATCAGGAAGAGACAGCTGAAGTTCCTGGGTCATACAATGAGGAAAGAGAGCTTGGAGAACCTGATACTAACAGGCCAGATAGAGGGAAAGAGAGACAGGGGAAAGCAGTGGATAATATATTTTAAGGACCTAATCAGATGGATGATGGAACGAGGATTGCATGGTATAACAGGAGAAGGCGTGCTCAGAACCACCAGGGAAGGGATAAGGAGACCTGGAAAGCCATGATTGCCAGCATTCTAAAAGAACAGGGCACATAGAAAAAGAACATTCTTTCTGAAAAATAACAGAGTGGTGAGGCTCATTCTACTAGAAATACAAATGAAAATTTTGAAATTTTTGTCTATATTTCTAAGGTGAGGTAGTATTTACATTATTTACACTGTTTAGACTGCTGTCCTGAACTTTATTGCTATTTTTATGATGTTTTAGCCATTGTATGCTCCAGCCTTCTTCAGGTGCTACAAATTTGGAACTGAACTCTTTATTTCAATCACTGGAGTATATCCTTCTCCTTCCATATGTGATGTCACTTCCAGGTGCGATGTTGTTATCTTCCTCAAAGACACATGTATCATTCGTTAGTTCCAGTGACTTGACCTAAAGAGTTGTAAGTACAGTACCTAATTACAACAATGGTGAACAAATAACTTAGAGAGTTGAGTTAAGGGGAAATAACTACATGGCAAATGGAAGTGGCATCACACATAGAATAAAAATTATATACCCCAGTAAATAAGTAATGGTTTTAGTTAAAAATTCCTTACATGTAAAAAAAGGCCTGAGCATACAACAGCCAAAATATTATAAACATGGCAATAAAGATGAAAACAACATCACTGTGTAAATAATCTAAACTTATTTATAAATGGAACTTTGTTTGTGTGTGTGTGTGTGTGTGTGTGTGTCCGTTACTTATAGACTCCGAAACGGCTGAACCAATTTTCTTGAAAATTTACACAGTTGTACTATAAGCATTTGTGAGTGTTCTTAGCTAGGTTTTGTGTCAAGGTATCCCAGATAAATATCAAAAATTGATAATCAAAAAAATCGGGTTATAGAAGGAGTGGTCCAATTTTAATCAAATTTGATACACTCTTAGAGAAAGACATAAGAAACAATATTCAGAAGTTTCAAGGTTGCCGTTCTTACAATACTGCAGAAAATCGATAATATATATATATATATATATATATACAAAAGGCAAGATGTTTGTGTGTGTGTGTCTGTTTATCTGTCTGTATGTCCTTTATACAAATCCATAATTTTTATCTGATTCTCACCAAACTTCACACAAATATTCTTTAGGCTGAGTCTGAGCTCTAGGACCATGGATTAGTTTTAAAGCTTTCATTACACTCAAGCAATGCTGGGCTATACTGCTAGTGTAAAATAATTAAGATCAGAATAAAAGATAAGGTGAGTGGAGATGATGGAATCCCGGTGATAGTCCTTAAGAGGCGTGCTCCTGAACTTTCCCCTGTCCTCTCTAAACTGTTTAACTACTGCCTTTCTGCTTCCTGCTTTTCTGCATGCTGGAAGTTCTTCTCAGTCATTCCTGTATTTAAGAATTGTGGTGAACCCTCGGACCCATCTAACTATCGTCCGATCAGTCTTCTACCGATATTCGGGAAAATATTCAAGGCCATAATCAATGTTGAAATAGTCCAACATATTACTGCCCACAAACTCTTCTCTGACAGGCAATACAGCTTCTGCTTTGCCAGGTCCACAGCCAACTTGCTAACAACTGTAACAGAGTACATGCTCCAGGCCCTTGATGAGTCTGACAAGGCTTGCGCAGTTGCTCTGGACATCTCCAAGGCTTTTGACAGGGTTTGGCACTCTAGCCTCCTGTGCAAGCTATGGGGTTATGGTATTACCGGTCGCCTGCTTGACCTCATCCAATCTTTTTTAAATAACCACAAAATGAAGGTCATTTTGAATGGGCATGCCTCTTCATCCCACAGCATGAATACTGGTGTCCCACAGGGCTCTATCCTGGGCCTGACGCTCTTCCTTATTTTCATCAACGACCTCCCAGATGTGATCAGTTCCCAAGTAGGCATCTATGCAGACAACACCACAATATACTCCCACACCAGTAAGAAACCTGTCGTGGCGGACAGACATAATCTCGCTGCTGACATTGAACGGGATCTACACTCTGTGGTGAATTGGGGCAAGAAGTGGCTTGTCAACTTCAATGTGTCTAAGACCAAGCTGTTGTCTGTCAATCATCACAGGCAAGCTCTCCTGCCTCCCATAAGCATGGACCAAGTGATTCTCCCTGAGAGCAACACACTATGCCTCCTCGGCCTTACCCTCTCCTCAGACCTCAAATGGAACCACTATATTGATTCCATAGCTAAATCTACTGCTAAGAAGGTTGGGTCACTCTGCCAGTCCAGGATGTTTTTTCCACCTGAATCCATCCTGCATATATACAAGTCAACCATCCATCCGTTAATGGAATACTGCTGCCATTTATGGTCAGGTACCCCTGCCGTTCTCCTCAGTGTTCTCAACAGGCTCCAAAGGAGAGTCTTTAATGTGATAGGTACTGATCTGGCAGCTCGTCTGCAGCCACTTCCCCATCGTCGAAATGTGACCTCCCTTTGTCTGTTCTATAAATACTTTTATGGCTTCTGCTCGGACGAACTTAAGTCACTGGTGCCTCCTCAACAGGTGTTTACTCATGCAACCAGACTGGCAACTGGGTCCCACCAATTCACAGTCAGGTTAGTCAAATGCAGACAACAATTCTACTCCTGCAGCTTCTTCTCTTGCACTTCCCGCCTGTGGAACTCACTCCTATATTCTTGCTTTCCTGACGGCTACAACCTCCAGAAATTGAAATGTAATGTCAATACTCATCTATTAACCACTGGACTCTAGCTCTCTCCCCACCCACATATATCCTTCCCTTTCTCTCCACCTTTGAATCTGTCATTGCACCTGCATTCTCAGATTCCTATTGCTCCTTTCTAACTAGTTTGTACTCCTCACTCTTTTCTAATTAATCTTTTTACAGTTATGTAGCCCCCAGCTCATCAGTGGCATTTCTGGCTTGTTTGGGGTGAAATGATTAAAAAAAAAATATTGCATAAAAGTCTTTGTAGCATATCAACTCTGACTGACTGGTTTTACTCTTTAAGAGTCATTTCATGCCAAAATTGTTTTGCATTAAATGTTAATAAATAGATAAAATATTCAGTTCTGTAAGAGGGTAAAAATATTTTTGGTTAATAGATTATGATGTAAATTGGATATTTTGAAATTCTAAATAGGTGAATTTGTCGCAATTGTAAGGAATAGAGTGGACTGTTGTAGCTCGGAAAAACATGTTGTACCCTATCAAAACCCTAATTCTTTAACACAAATTAAAGTGCTCTCTTCAGCCCCCATAGCTCATATGACTAAAATAAACTTTAATTTTTATCACCTCTGTGCACTCTCTCCTGGTATACTACAATAAAGTCCCAAAATGTTAGTGTCATATCTTTTACACTGTTCAGACTGTTGCCCTCATCTTTATTGACATGATTACAGGTCAGGGATACTAAAGTCATGCAGGTAAAAAAATTTAAATACCTAGGAATTATTCTAACAGAAGACTAAAGTTCAAAACTGAAATCTGAAGACATATTTGAATGGCCAAAGACACATTCCAAAATCCAAGCAGATTATTAAGAGACAAAAATTTTTTATTGGCAATAAAGAAAACAGTACTGAACAATTTCATGATATTTGTTCTACTGTATTGCAGTGAATGCTTCACAATCTCCCAAAAGATGAAGAAGAGACCTAAAGCAATAAGAATATGGTTCTACAGAAGAATGCTGAGGATACCATAATCCAAACATCTAAAAAACAATAAGGTTATGAAGAGAACTAAATTACAAAGAAATCTTATATTTAACATCAGGAAGAGTAGTTGAAATTTCTGGGGCACATAATGAGGAAGGACGACTTGGAAAATCTGATACTCACAGGACAGATAGAGAGAAAGCATGTAACATTCCTGAGGGGCTAGAGCAAGTCTGGGAGAAATAAAAGTAAGTCAAAACTGATTTAGAGCTACATAAGACAGGAAGTTGTGGAAGGCTATTATTGCGTACATCCTGAAGGGACACGACACATAAAATAAGTATCATTAAGATAGGCTAGGTAAAAATACTCACTGAACTTTATCCTCATTTATCCCTCAGTAACCATCTATTAAAAATAGTTTTAATAAATACTACAAAAATAGTTTTAAAATTACTCATCAAACTTTAGCCGAAATGATATCTCAGCATCCATCCATTAAAAATAGCATTAAAAAATACTATCAAAATAGTATTAAAAATACTCATCAAACTTTACCCTAACATGATCTCTCAGCACCCATCCATTAAAAACTATTAAAATATACTATGAAAATAGTATTAAAAATACACATCAAACTGTAGCCTGAATGATCCCTCAGAAACTATATATACATCACAATATATTTTTTTGCTTTTTGTTAAGGCAGGACCAGGATTAATCTTGCACAGAAAAAGATGGTTCTTGCCAGATAAAGGGTTTGACATAATGCATTGAGGCAAGGTTTTACATGGCTGGATGTTCTCTCATTCCTGACTGAGACACACACAGAAGTCTGAATACAAAGAGTGTTTTCTGTCAAGACACTTTGTAAGAAGGTTGCCAGTCAAGTGTTGAGATTTTCTCACTGAATTGGATCAAGAAGTTTTTCTCATCAGAATCTATTTTGCAAATTTATAAATCTACCATTTGTCTGTGCATTTAAAACTGTTGCCATATCTGATCTGGTGCTCGTGCTATTCATCTTGAAGTTCTCAAAAAAATCCAAAAGTGGATCTGTAATATCATAATAATCCTGACTTGGAAGCCTGCCTTCAGTCACATTCTCACCTACGTGATGCAGTTTGCCACTGTTTTTTCATGGTAACTGTTCTGATGAGCAAAGGCCTAAGCCAGACATGACTTCTATGAGAAAATGTTTAGACAAAAAAAGATATGCAATTTTACATGTCATCAAATGTAACAAATTTAGTTTTAAAATATAAATCAATTTTTTAAACATGCTAAAATTGCTTTTTTTTCCAAGGATTTTTAATTAAACACTTGAATTTTTAGAACAGTTTTTACGTAGCTTATTGAAATTATAAAATTCGTCCTCAGTTTTTTTCTGCTACTTTGGATGTAATCTGAGAATTTTCACTAATTAAATCATTGTTCTAATTACTGAGCTGAATTTTTCAATGTACTGAACTGTGTAATTAGATTGCATAGCTTAGTTTTCTGGTCAGTAAAGACATTCATTGACCAGCAAACAATCTTGTTAACACTCACTACTTAAAAGATTCTCAGATAATTACATTTCAGGTACTTCATTTTCAAAGCACAACATTATTTCCATAATTCTAAAGGTTTTATATTTCTGGTTTTACAATAAAATATTTTTAGTAGTTCTTTATCTCTTCATATAAATTTATGGATAGGTTTTATATTTCTTGTTTTACAATAGAATATTTTTAATGGTACTTTTATCTCTTCATATAAATGTATAGATAGCTGGAGTTGGCACAAGTATTAAGGTCCTCTTCACTTAATGTTTTCATTGTAAAGACAAATAAGAACATGAAACTAAATCTTTCATCTGTAGATATGTAGTATGAGGGTGTGTAGTTAATGAACGTTCTTCTAACATGGATCTTTTTCTTCATGAGGATGTGAGGAAATCTCAGTTTTCCTTCTTGAGTGGAATGTTTATAAAATTTCTCATCAACAATTATCACACATGTGCACATCAACCTCTTAGATATATGACAGACTAAATACTGAGATACTTTGAGGCCAAATTATGCACATGGTTGCTATGAGGTTACCTTCCAGGTCAACCACTTGATGCACCTGGATTGTTGGATGCTCTAGGAAAGCTTAATTTGGTATCTCTTACTACATCTCATTTTTGTTACCTGTTAGTATATCTCAGTATATACTATGGTGACCACACATCAGGACTTCTTAGAGTAAAGATTGTTTGATATATTCTTTTGCTATCACTCCAAATAACAAAAGTCACTGAAACAGTCTACATAGGACTATCCTTTTTTATAAATGTAAGTCCTCATATACATGGTTTCAAAACAGAACAAATACATATACTCTTTCTATTTAGATATGACTGCACTTGTTGAATTACATTCATATGTGAACTAGCAGTATAGCTCAGCGTTGCTTGGATGTAATGAAAACTTTAAAACTAATCCATGGTCCTGGAGCTCAGACTCTTTGGACGTTGGCACAAAGGACTAAAAAGAAATAGCTGTTTCCAGTTTAAGCAAAACCATAGACTGAAAGAAAAATGAATGGATGTAAGTCAAATTTTGATTTCATGGTATCGATATCAAATAAGTTTTTTTCGTTGTAAACTGAATTTTGAAGGCTAAAGAAGTTCTCTGAGTAAATGGTATCATGGCTGAGACTAAGAACTACAATTATACTTACTTCGAACCAAACCCGAAGAAAAAACTAAAATAAGAGGGCTGAAAAAAATACTGACATACAGGCAGATAAACAGACACACACACACAAACATCTTGCTTTTATATATATATATATATATATATATATATATATATGATTGATTTTCTGCACTATTGTAAGAACTGCAACCTTAAAACTTCTGAATATCGTTTCTTATGTCTTTCTCTATGAGTGTATCAAATTTGATTAAAATCAGACTACTCCTTCTATAAGCTGATTTTTTCGATTATCGATTTTCGAGATTTATCAGGAGTACTTTGGCACAAAACCTAGCTAAGAACACTTGCAGACGCTTATAGTACAACTGTGTAAATTTTCAAGAAAATCAGTTCTGCTGTTTCAGAGTCTATAGCTAATGGACACACACACACTCACACACACAGAGAGAGACAAAGTTCCATTTAAAAATATGTTTAGATTTAGATTATATATATATATATATATACCTTATATTCTGAATTTAAAGAATAGATTAATTTCTCTGCATATCCATTAATGGCCTACAGATATGAACAGAACCAAAAAAGATAAATATCTACATTTATAGTATAAATTACAACAGCCAATGGAATAAAAATGAGGCTTATATATGCAAACATACATTTATATGCATGTGTTTTGGATGCATATTGTTTGCTGAGTAATTGAGAACAAATTATAATGTGAGAGTAATCAAAATGTTCTAAACAAAATTGAACATATATTCAACTGAAATAAAACAGAAAAGAGTTATTTGATAAAACTACTCTCGGCTTTACAAAACGTTTCATAGCATCCTTGTACATTTTCTATAGATATTTTTGTGGTAATTTTTCTGATGAAATTTCCGATTTGGTACCTAGATTCTTTAATTTAATTGTAATACGCTTTTTTATTGTTCTTACTCCTCAATGATGTTTTCCTTTTTCTCATATTCTTTCTGCATTTCAGTGGCTTTACAGACTTACTTGTGGTGAAATGATTAAAAAATACAATATTCATCATGATGACCATCAGGACCATGACCTGAGATGGTTATCGGATTACTGCACAAATGAGCACCTAACCAGTTTTTCAACATGTGTAGAATATCTTTTGCAAGTAGACCTGACAGAGCCCATCTTTCTCCAGGTCAAACAACAGGTCCTCCTACATGATGGCTAACATTGGTTATGAACATGATTCCATCAAGAGAATCCTCCACCCTTGCAGTTGATGTCAGTCTAGAAACCCCTCTGGGGTTATGCCTTGCTATGGAATTAACTTAACGCACCCAAAATGTTAGGAAGTTGGTAATCTTCCACTGTAAGCTAACTCCTTAGTATTCAGTTAACTGCCGACTAATATCAACTGCCTAGTAATTCTACTGAACTCCAATAGAACTCTAAAGAACTCTCTAGAACTTCTAAGAACTCCTATGAACTTTCCAATAACTTCTTGAGTTAACTTCCTGTTAACTCTTATTAATATAGGAGGGAGAGTCCATTATCTGAGGAATAGGTGTGTTTCACCATAACAATCAGCTATTTTTATTTAGATTTAATAGACTTTTCTCTTTAACTTTTGGGTAGGTGTTTTTATGTCAAACTGTCATATGTTTTCAAACAAGAATTAGCAATATCATATTATTGAACCTGAATTTGAATCTCGGCTTTCTCTTTCACCTCGCCATAATATATAGCTTTATTGTGACTTTTCTGTAAATGCTTTCATGGTAATTGTTCTGATGCACTTACCATTATGGTACTTAAAGTTTATGCATTTAAGTACTGTACTTGATTGGCGTTGTCGTACAGTGGATATCGGCTTGGAACGAGAAACCGGGGAGCCAAGTTTGAATTCCAGTTGAATCCATTGTATTTACTTACACGCAAATACCCTTGGGAAAGGGAATTAATCCATCTCTTCCTTCCAGTTATGGGTTAAATAGCAGGAGAGATTGGGTTCTATAGCCTTGGCAACCAGTCTACCGCAGAAAGCAATGACAACCTACTGCAGGATAATCTTCTTCCCAGTCAGTCATGTCACTTTCAAGACATGATCGCCCAAGCGTGTATCCCGTATGGCACTCAACTGACTGACTGAATATAATAGTTAGAAACATGATTAAGGCTTCTACTAGTCATAAAGTGGGGGATCGGTTTTCTATTATTATGAAGTGATAAACTGATCCCTCACTAATTACTACGTAATAACATAATACATATCTTCCCACTCTAGCTACGAGTCAAATAATAGGACAGATTGGGTTCTATAGCCTTGGTCGGCAACCAGTCTACTGCAGAAAGCAATGACAACCAACTGCAGGATAATCTTCTTCCCAGTCAGTTATGTCTCTTTCGAGACATGATCGCCCAAGCGTGTATCACGTATGGCACTTAACTGACTAACTGACTTGATAACCATAACTTCTATGCTAACAGTTTCTTTTCTTGCTTTTTTTCACTTGTATAACTTCCTTTCATCTTCCTGATTTCCACCCAACTTTGATATATAAAAATATGAATGCAATGTCAATAATTATCTCTGATTTTCTTTATTACTCTTCTATTGTTCTTGCATCTGAATAATATTTCTTTTTTTTCTTATTCTTTCACACGCAGTAACCCTTTGTATATTAGTGGGGTGATATGATTTTAAAAAAAATGTTCAAACCTGCATATGAGTGGTTCATCACATATTCACATTTTAGAGCAGCCATTGACATCAGGTAAAACAAAGATTCCAACCCCAGGGAAAATGCATACTGTATTATAATCTGAAGATTTTGCATTGTTTGTGTTCATGCTTGTTATGACTTTTATTGTTGTAAGATATTCAATTTTTTTATGAAATTATGATTACTGGAATAGCAAATACGGATAAGGACTCATCATAAGTTTGAAATTATTTTTTTACGTGCCATAATCACTTTATTTTAATATAATAATTTCAGCAAATGTAGTGCTAACAATCTGCCAAAATTAATTTCTCACCTAGGCATCTATAGTTAATTATTTTCATCTTCTTTTAGGTGTATACTTAATTGGAGTAGATAGATCTATCTAAACTATCGCCCGGTTCACACTCCACCCATGTCTATTGAACAGGTCAAGAGGCTCATCCCTTGTTCCCTGTTTAGGATGTGGTTTCCGGCTTTCTCTTTTCCAATCTTCTCACTGTGGTTTCTTTTTTTTTTTCAATTGGAGTAGATAGATCTATCTATCGCCCGGTTCACACTCGACCCACATCTTTTGAACAGGTTAAGAGGCTCATCCCTTGTTCCCTGTTTAGGATGTGGTTTCTGGCTTTCTCTTTTCCAATCTTTTCACTATTACGTAGCCCCCTGCACATCAGTGGCGTTACCGCCTTGCTCGGGGTGATACGATTAAAAAAAAAATATGCCTTCATCATATAGGTAATTATGAATCTAACACAGATTCTTTTTTTATTATCTGTGCATTGTCATGCGTTCATGGGAATGATAGTGACATATTTTTGCATATCTTTATCTATGGTTTGAAATTCATAATTTCCCTTCTGTTCTATCCAAGGCTAGAAAACCTAGTCTACCCTACTATTTAACCATTAGCTGATGGTGAAAAAAGAATGTTTTTTGCCTTTCCTAAGAATATCTGAGTAAAAGTGAATGCAGAATTTAAACTCATCTTACCAATTCCACTTCCTATGCTGATATCTGTAAATGTTTTAGTTTTTTTGATCCGACCATAGAACCATGAATATAGAGCTTATTTATTTCTTTAAAAAATAATTTTTTATGACTAATGTTTGAATGTTACAAAGGCTAGAGTCAAAACTATTATGCCATTTATGTCTTCTTATCATTGATGTGATCCAGGCTTTTGTAAGATCATAATGAAAAATTAAGACAGGATTCAATTTCAAGAACTAAAACTATACCCAGTTATCAATGATATGAGAAGAGTTTCAGACTCTCATTATCATTGTTGTTTCATGTCCATTTTCATGCTACCATGGGCTGGATGGAGTTTTCTTGATGGCTCCGTAATTGAACCATCATGAAACATTGGAATGAGTTTTACAGCTGTATGCTGTTCTTAAACCAATCCTATCGCTCGGTTCACACTCCACCCACCTCTATTGAACAGGTGAAGAGGCTCATCCCTTGTTCCCTTTTTAGGATGTGGTTTCTGGTTTTCTCTTTTCCAATCTTTTCACTCTTATGTAGCCATCTGCACATCAGTGGCATTACCGCCTTGCTCGGGGTGATATGATTAAAAAAAAAAGTTTAGGAGACTGTAAACTCAGTGATTTTATTGAGATACCATCTCTAGGAAGATTACCTACCAAGGTTAGAGAATTCAGTTTACCCTATTATACACAGAGTAGATGTAGAGGTTTTAATTTCAGAGATTTTCTTCTCTTAGATAAGTTGCAATTCAAAGCTAAAGACTCTTACTCAGCCAAAGTAATTTACTGTCTTTCTTACAACTCTGATATTGGTAAATAATATGAAAGTACCAAAGTCAGGGATCAATTTGACCCTCCTACTATAATGACAAAAATATTTTTCAATTTTGACAAGAGCAGTGCCTTCAGGAATGTCTAATGAATGCTCATCTCGAAAAATCTCCACCAAAATATTTCCCTTTTCTATTCAGGCAGACCAGTCATTTTAAGCACTGTCCTTCTATGTTGTATTCTAATGTTGGAGGACTGTATTGCTACTTTTCTTCAATTTCATAATTTGGCGATTTTATTGTTGCCTCAAGGTTTGAAATAAGATCTTATTATTGTACAATGATGTGACGACATGCCTTTAGGCAAGTTCTGGAATCAGATCTTTCTAAGAGCGTAATGGAAAATTGAGAAAAAAATCTATTGGGAGAATTGAAACTGTTATGACTTCATTGTTTTGAATGGAGATAAAACTATCAAGAAATATAATGTTGCTTGATCCAACATAGTCTTGCTGAAATCTGCAGTTGTATATGAAGTTTGCTTACAGCTAGCAATCCTATAACTGTCTCATAAAAATCCAGCAGTCTAATATGACGATTCTCGGTATTAGTATTACACCATTTGAACGAGTCAATGTCACACTCTAGAATCGTGTTTCTATCTCCACAGCACCCCATTTTGTAGATCCGCATGTTTTTTTGTTGATACTTTTTCTGCAAGGGCTCAGTTTCCAACATTTCAGTTGTATTACATTTTGTTTATCAGTAGATAGTAACAAGAAAGGACTACAAATAAACTTTAAGAAAACTGAATGCATGGTCATCAGCAAAAGGTGCAACCCAAAATGCCAAATACAGGTGGGGGACACAAGAATCAAGCAAGTGCAAAAATTTAAATACCTAGGAAGTGTTCTAATAGAAGATGGAAAGAGATCTGAAGGTGAATTAGCATAGCAAAGGACGCGTTCCAGAAGCTGAGTAAAGTACTAACACACAGGAAAATTTCACTAGAAACAAAGAAAAGAGTGCTGGATTGCTATGTGATGTCAGTTCTTCCATACGGTAGTGAATGCTGGACAATATCATTGAAAATGAGGACAAAACTTGAAGAATTGGAAATGTGGTTCTACAGAAGGATGCTGCGGATATCGTGGACTGAGCATGCAAGCAACGATAAGGTGTTGGAAAGAATGGCAACAAAAAAGGAAATTAATACTGAGCATTAGGAAGAGACAACTGAAGTTCCTGGGACATGAAATAAGGAAGGAGAGCTTGGAGAACCTGATACTGACTGGCCAGATAGAAGGAAAAAGAGACAGAGGAAGGCAGTGGATAACATATTTGCAGGGCCTGATCAGGTGGATGACGGAACGAGGGTGGCAAGGTGTAACAGAAGCAAATATACTAAGAGCCACAAGGGATAGGGAGACGTGGAGAACCATGATCGCCTATGACCTGAAGGGACAGGGCACATAGAAGAAAAAGACTTCAAAAGTATCATTATGTAAGTTTTTATAGTTTCTTTTTTTTTAATCGCTTCACCCCAAGCAAGGCGGTACCACCACTGATGCGCTGTGGGCTACATAAAACTTTAGACAAGAGAAAAATGAAGAGAAAGACCAGTTACAGTGGGTGTCAGAGAAAGGACAAGAGAAGGATGGAAACACTGATGTGAAGACAGTTGTGAAGGTAGAGAGAAAGGAAAAGAACAAGATAGAATATACAGGGTGATGTAGAAAGAACTGGAGTCAAGTGGATAAGAGATGGGTCCTGACTTTGCATTTAAATTCCTGGAGGTTGTAGCCGTCAGGAAAGCAAGTATATGGTAGGAAGTTCTAAAGACAGGAAGTGCAAGAAAAGAAGCTGCTGGAGTAGAAATGATGGCTGCATTTCGTTGATCTAACTGTAAGTGTGTGGGACCTTGTTGCCAGTCTGGCTGCATGAGTTAATTCTAGTGGTGAGGGCACCAGTGACTTAAGTTTGTTGGAGTAGAAGCCATGAATATATTTATAGAATAGACATAGGGAACCCACATCTCACCAGTGAGAAAGTGGCTGAAGTCAAGCTGCCAAGTCGGGACCTATCACATTACAGATTCTCCTTTGGAGCCTGTCGAGAACACTGTGATGAACAGCAGGGGTGCCTGATCCGATATGATAACAGTATTCTATGCACAGTTGGATGGTTGATTTGTACATGTGCAAGATGGATTACAATGTAAAAAACTTCCTGACCCAACATAGTGACCCAACCTTCCTAGCAGTGGATTTAGCTATTGACTCAATGTAATGATTCCACTCGAGGAGGCGCAGTTTATTGCTTTCAGGGAGACTCACTTGGTCCATGCTTATGGGAGGCAGGAGAGCTTGCCTGTGACGGTTGACAGATAGCAGTTTCATTTTAGAGGCACTGAAATTTACAAGCTACTTCTTAACCCAGTTCACAACTGAGTGTAGGTTCTTTTCAAGATCAACAGCGAGGTTATGTTTGTCTGTCTCTTCGAATTTTTTATTGATGTGGGAGTAGATTGTGGTATTATCTGTGTAGATGACTACTTGGGACTTGATCACATCTGGGAGATCATTTATGAAGATCAGGAAAAGTGTTGGACCTAGGACAGAGCCATGGGGGACTCCAGCGTTCGTGCAGTAGGATGTGCAGGCATGCCCATTTAAGACTATATTCATTATGCGGTTAGATAGGAAGGATTGAATCAGGTCAAGCAAGCATCCGGTGATTTCATAGCCCTGTAGCTTGCGTAGAAGGCCAGCATGCCAAACTCTATCAAAAGCCTTGAAGATATCCAGGGCAACAGCACGAGCCTCACCAAACTTATCGAGAGCCTGGTATATGTACTCTGTGATGGCTGTTAGCATATCGGCTGTGGACCGGCAAAGCAGAAGCCATACTACTTGTTTGAGAATAGTTTATGGGCAGTAAGATGTTGAACTATTTCAGCATTGATAATAGCCTCGAACATTTTTCCAAAAATTAGTAGAAGGCCGATAGGGCAATAGTTGGATGTGTTTGAGGGTTCCCCTGAGTTCTGAAATACAGAAACCACAGAAGAGGACTTCCAGCATGCAGGAAAACAGGAAGCAGAAAGGCAGTAATGATAGAGTTTAGAGAGGAGAGAGGAGAGTTCAGGGGCACATATCTTAAGTACAATGACTGGGATTCTATACCTCCACTCGCCTTATGGGATCAAGTTTTGATATTACCTTAGACATCAGAGGGATGTCAAGTGAAAGTACTCCAGATTTTTTTTTGTTTTTTTTTAATCATATCATCCCGAGCAAGGCAGTAATGCCACTGATGTGCAGAGGGCTACGTAAGAGTGAAAAGATTGGAAATGAGAAAGCGGAAAACTAGATCCTAAACAAGGAAACAAGGGATGAGCCTCTACACCAGTTCAATAGACGTGGATGGAGTGTCAAACCAGGCAATAGTTTAGTCTATCTACTCCAACTGAAAAAAAGAAAAAAGAAAAGAGTGAAAAGGTTGGAAAAGAGAAAGCTGGAGACCACATCCTAAACAGGGAACAAGGGATGAGCCTCTACACCTGTTCAATAGACGTGGGTGGAGTGTCAAACCGGGTGATAGTTTAGTCTATCTACTCCAATTGAAAATGAGTTAAATATGGAGTTGAATGAGAATCTGCAGGCAAAGCACTCAAATTCATTGATAAAGAGAGGGATGGAGGATTTGCAGTTGTTCAGGACATATTTGCACAGCCGCCAATTGTCCTTGGCGGTCAGCTATGTGCTGCCTTATTTTCTCAGCAAACAACCACTTGGCCTCATTCAGGATTCTCTTACACTCGTTACAATCAGAGGTAAATAGGCATCTATTGTGGTCAGATGCTTGTCTCCAAAATAGCCAGAAGTAGTGGTTCCTGTGTTCCTGTGGGCAATTGTAGCCAAACAGGCAGGAGAGAAACAGGGGGGAAATGAGGTTGAAGACAAAACTTCCTGATTGGTATGAAGGCATCAATGCCAGCTTTCACGCAGGAAGAAATCTCCGAGGCGCAGTCATCACCTGGGAGAATGAGCACTTTTCCCAAGGGGCATTGCATAGGAAATTGCAAAACACATCCCAGTTAGCTCTTTGGTAGCAGTAGGAAATCCTGTAGGTAGGAAGCTCCTGGGGGTAGTGAGAGTGGTGAGATATATTAAGAGAAACAACAGCATAACCAGAGTTGCCAAAAAGCAAAGCCATGAGACCACTCAGGAGTCAGGTACAGAGGTGAAGCATATATCTAGTGTGTCCTGAGGGGATGCGGGGGAAATCCACCACTTGTGTAAGGGCTTAGGAAATAGCAAAGTTCATGGTGTGAATGCCAGCTGAATCAGTAACAGAGTCTTTTAGCCACTCGGCATGATGGGCGTTAAGATCTCTAAACACAAATATGTGAGCGAATGGGTGGGAGGAAGTAGTCTTATCTATATTGTTAGAGATGCTGTCTAGCAAGGAGCAGTCGGGAGAGGATGAGGACCAGTACAGCAAGTAAAGATAGCTAACTGAGCTGAGAAGTGACAGAGAGAGACATATATATGGGTGGTCAGGGGATTCAAGAGATGTCACACAAGCTAGAGAGAGGTGTTCACTAATGTAAAACCCCAGCCCACACAGTGGGACAGTGGAATCCTTCCTTAAGAGGCGAAGATAGCCAGGGATTGAGAAGTCAGAAAAGGGAATTGAGGAGTTGATATTAGTTTGACAGAGCACTAAGATGTTAGGGTACTTTTCATGGAGGAAAGAATCAACACTACAAAAGTTGGTACGAATGTTAGTAAAAGAAATAAGAGGTTGAGGTGATTTAACGTTCAGTCAATGAAATTCGACTGATTGCTTATTCTGCAGATCTAGAGCCCAATTGATTTAAATGTCTTCTATAACGGAATCATCCATGACAATGTACATCATGTGTTGAATTATTTTTTTTTACTGCTTATCTTTTTTTCTTGCCTTAAAGATTTTAAAGAAAATTTCTTGGCCAATCTTAAATGATATTGCAGTTTGAAATTTTCAAATTTTCTTTTTATTTCCAGGTAGCAATTTGTCAAAAATAGATCTCACTTTCCATGAAACAAGAGTTCTGCAGGTAACATTTTTGAAGTGACATTTTCCCTTGACATCAAGAATTCTTATAGTGCTGTTTCTTATGCTTCCAAACTTTAAGATTTTCTTTAATACTCTTTTGAACATGTCAACAAAACTCTCAGCTTGACTATTCCATCTTGAATGATAAATCGGTGTTGTCAAATGTTCAACCACATAATTTTTCCAGAAATTTTTTAAACCTCCTGAAGTAAACTGAGTTCCATTATTAGATACCACACTGTCAGATAGTCTAAAACATTGCAAAATTTTGCATAAGACTTGAATTATCATTGCGGTACTTTGTTGTTTATACTTCAATATCCTGTGCCATTTTTTTAAAACTCTCGAACACAGTTCAATAGGATGAGCCATTTAGTAGTCCAGCAAAGTCCATATATAGTTTTACCAATGGGTTATAAGTGCTTGTCATGCCTGATAAATCATAGGTAAAGATTTGGCTGCAGAATTACAACCATCACATTTTCTTCCTGTCCATCTTTGGCCAATAAACGTAGCTTTTTCTTAAGTTTTCATCCAGCCATTCTTGATATTCTGCTCTGAAAATTATCTTGTACCTTCTAAAGCATGATATGAATGTAATATCATATTTTGAGATGCACTTTTCTTGCACTTCCCAGCTGTGGAATTCCCTTCCATTTACTTGCTTCCCCAACAGCTACAATCTCCAAGAATTTAAATGTAAAGTTCATAGTCATCTCCTATCTCACTAACCTGCATCCTCTCTCTCATGCTCCCTTCTTCGTCCACTCTACTCTCATCAGTATTCTCATCCTTCTCTTACCCACTTTCTGACACCCACTATAACCTGTCACTCTTTCTCATAACTTTCCTCCTATGTAATCCCCTGCAAAACAGTGGCAGTAAAATGTCTTACTTGGGGCAATATGATTATTTTAAAAAATCCTACGATTCCTTCTTTTTTCTTTTTCATTCTTGTTCTATCTTCTTTCTTTCTTTCTTTTTCTTTCTTTTTTCTCTCTTTTTCTTTCTTTCTTTCAATACTATGATTCTTTCATTTTTCTTTCTTTCTTTTTTTTATTCTTTCTTTATCCTCTCTCTCATGCGCCTTTCTCCGTCCACTCCAGTCTCATCAGTATTCTCATCCTTCTCTTACCCACTTCCTGACACCCCCTATAACCTGCCACTCTGTCTCATAGCTTTCCACCTATGTAACGCCCTGCAAAACAGTGGCAATAAAATGCCTTGCTTGGGGCAATATAATTATTAAAAAAAATTCACTAATTGGATTAGCAACTAATTCTGGCAAAAATGAATTTGACTTATTGTTTTTTCCTTGCATTTCCAGGATTGGCTGTATCCGTTCTTGTGTTTGTTGTAATCATATCTTCTGGAATTCTTGTGCTGCTGAATAATTATTTTCAGTTCTTTCATAGCATATAATCTAGACAGAATTTTTTGTGCGTGTGAATTTAAATTCTCCACCGTCATTGTTATGTTAGGTGAGAAACAATTTATCTCTTTTTCTCTATGAGTTTGAGTTTTCATAGAGCTGAATGAAGATAACACAATCAAGAAATATGATATTACTTGAAATTGATGTAGTCTTACTGGAATCTGCAGTAGTATATGAACTTTGATTATGGTTAGCTATCTCATAACTGTTCAGTAAATGTCTTGTAATTGTCTAGCAGTCTACTATGACCATTTTCAGTGTCAGTATTATACAATTTGGAATCACACTTTGAAGAGGTGTGTATATCTCCACAGATACTGTACTTGACTTATGTGGAAAAAAATCTCAGAATAATTCATATAATGCATTGCTGTAATTGTTTCAAAAAGATTAAAGACATTTATGTATATGGAGAATACTGGGAGGAGACACAAAGAATCAAAGCAATTATATAACAATCAAGAAAACGTTAAGAAATGCAGTTATACATTTGAGTGAAGGCCACAAGAACAAGCACCTTCCAGTCATATACAAGCTCAGAATAAAATTATGGGAGCTGAAGAAAATCAAAGTGATACATAAACTACGATACAACAGAATTCTGAACGAGCTAAATTGTAAAGAGATATATGCTGACAGTTAAAAGTAAATTATTATAGGTTAAATGAAATCAAAGAGGTTACATTAGTGAATGAGATTTTTTTTTTTTTAATCATTTCACCCCGAGCAAGGCAGAAACGCCACTGATGTGCAGGGGGGCTACATTAATGTAAAAAGATTAATTAGAAAAGAATGAGGAGTACAAACTAGTTAGAAAGGAACAATAGAAAGCTGAGAAAGCAGGTGCGATGACAGATACATAGGTGGAGAGAAAGGGAAGGTTATACGGAAGTAGGGAGAGAGCTAGTGTCCAGTGGTTAGTAGATGAGTATTGACTTTGCATTTAAATTTCTGGAGGTTGTAGCCATCAGGAAAGCAAGAATATGGGAGCGAGTTCCACAGGCGGGAAGTGTGAGAGAAGAAGCTCAAAGAAAATGAAAGAAGAGAAAAAAAGAGTTCATGGCAGATGTTCTTAGGATTATGAAAATGAGACAACAAAAATTTCTAAAAATTGGTATAGAAATTAGAAACATATGAAGGTAAGCTAAACATAATGACTTAATGAGAAGTGTGAGGGAATAGAAAAAAATGAGCATCATTGATAAAACAAGTATAGACAAAAGAATAATTAAAAGGAAAAATTGTGATACTAAATTCTTCTTCTTCTTCTTCTTCTTCTTCATGTATCATGTCCCTTTGAGACATAGGTGACCATGGACTTCCACTTGGCCCTGTCTCTTGTCACTCCACAATATTTTTCCTCTTAGCATCTCTCCCAAACACCACTCCTCCATACACATGCTCAAGCCTATCAAGTATATCTCTTGCTGCTTTTCCCTGTTTTTCTTTCTCTGTTTGTTCTGTGAGTATTAGATTCTCCAGGCCCTCCTTCCTCATTAGGTGTCCCAGGAACCTCAGTTGTCACTTCTGGATGTTAAGTATGAGTTTTCTTCTTGCTTGCATCCTCACCGTTTCTCATCTGTTTGGCCCATAATATCCTCAACATCCTTCTGTAGGACAAGATTTCTGCTGCCTTGAGCTTCTCCTTCATCCTTGAAGAGATCATCCAACATTCACTGCCATACAAAAGGACAGACATCACATAGCAGTCCAGCACTCTTTTCTTTGTTTCTAATGAGATTTTCCTGTCTCTCAGTATTTGGTTAGCTTTTGAAATGTGCCTTTGGCCATCTCAAAGCATCTTTGGATCTCACTGTCACACTTTCCATCCTCTGTCAGAACGCTTTCTAGATATTTAAATTTCTTTACTTGTTTTATTGAAGCTTTTTTTAACCTGTAGTTGGAAGA
The DNA here is from genome assembly GCA_037127315.1 of Ascarosepion bandense. NCBI lineage: Eukaryota > Metazoa > Mollusca > Cephalopoda > Sepiida > Sepiidae > Ascarosepion > Ascarosepion bandense. The sequence continues at coordinate 156,724 of JBBBDQ010028501.1, read as the reverse complement.
AACCCCTTGCACCATAGCAGCTTTATCCTCTTACTTGGAGTAAATGATAAAAAAAAAATTGAAAGGGGAAATACTCCACAGATGGAATGAATACAATAGAAAAAAAAATTTAACAATAAGAGAGAAAAACCTGCAATATGGCAGGATGAGAAATTTTAAAATCTGGAGTAAGGTCAGCACTGGACAAGAGAAAAAAGAACAAAGCAGAAAGACTAGATGAGATTGTAATAGAAATGTTTTAATAGTTCATTTGTTATCGGCAAGTTTATGGAAACAATATTTGAAATATACAAAGGTGTAGGGTTTTAGATAGAACACCTCACCTACAGAGCAATTAATTAAGGTGAGTTGGTAACCTTTGCATAGTAGGGACAACGAAGATGAATTAGAACCCTTGCTAGAGTTAGATTCAGTCCAGTCCTGAGAAGAGGTGAGAGCAAGCCGTGTTGCAACTTATGTCCATACTTACACCATGACTAACAAAGATACACCTAGGTTTCACCTGATGATCTCATCTTACCTTAAAGTCAAGGCTAGAGTGCAAACTTCACCTATGATAAGTACCATGTCTATGTCATGCTGTCGTTATACAGTCAATAAAACTGGTAAACACCTTTTGACACTCTTCTTTTCATTTCCCTTTATTTCTTCATATTTATACATTTGGGAGCATAAAAACCCAAAAGTTGAGGATTTCCAACATGGTTATTTTAAACTGCAAATAATATACACTGAAATGATATTTTTCAGGTGCTACCATAATTTGTCCGGATTAATACAATGATTACAGCAAGGTTATTCCAAAGAAGCTAGAGATACCAATGGGATTTATTATCAGTGGGTATAATCTTAAGACATAAGATATACAGAAGACAGTGTATTGAAGGCAAATAAAGAAAGAAAAATTTACTGAACTTATAACTTATACTAAAGATAAGGGAAAATAAAGGTCTCACCAACAGTTATAAACAAACAAAATTGTATGGATTTTAGTAGAAAAAACAGTCCAAGATTTGAGCTACAAATATGAAAACAAGTTTAAATGTTTGACAGAAGACATAAAATGTGACCTCAAAATTCAAAGATACATTAGAATAGTGAAAGATACCTTCCAAAAGCTAAACAATGTATGAAGAAATATGAAAATTTGATTAGAAGTAAACAAAAGAGCTATAGCTAAGCTATATTAACCTCCTTATAAGGCATTAAATTTAAGACAATTTCCTCTCAGTTGAAAAAAACTTTAGGCAATAAAAATTTGGTTTCATAGAAGGCTGCTGAGAATTTTCAGATGACAATTTTGATAGCAGACATAGAAAAGAAACTACAAGAACTCTTACAGAAGATAATGAACGAAAATGAGAGCGAACACTGGTGAATCCTCGGACCCCGCAAATTACCGCCCTATCAGCCTTCGGCAAAGTGTTCGAAGCCATTATCAATGCCGAGGTCGTTCAGTATCTCACGGCCCATGGGCTCCTCTTGGACAAACAGTGCGGCTTCTGTTTCACCAGGTCTACTGCTGATATGCTAATGACCATCACCTAGTATATATAGCAGGCTCTCGACAAGAATGGTGAAGCCCGAACTGTCACCCTGGATATATCTAAAGCATTCGACAGAGTATGGCATGCCGGCCTTCTATGGAAACTGCGAACCTATGGCATTACTGGACTTTTGTTGGACTTAATCCAGTCATTCCTCTCTAATCACACACTGAAGGTGGTTTTAAACGGACATGCCTCCCAAAACTACCCTACAAATGCGGGTGTACCCCAAGGCTCTATCCTAGGTCCTAAACTCTTTCTAATCTACATCAATGCTCTCCCCGATGCCATAAGATCACAAGTAGGCATGTACGTCGATGATACCACAGTTTACGCTCACCTTGATCAAAAATCTGGTGTTGATGACAAGGCAAACCTTGCAGCTGAGCTTGAAAAGGGACCTCCAATCCGTGGTGGATTGGGGTACAAAGTGGCTCGTAAAATTCAATTCTTCCAAGATGAGGCTGCTGTCAATTAACCATCACAGACAACCGCACCTCCTTCCCATTAGCATGGAACAGGCTTGCCTCCCAGAGAGTAAATCACTATGCCTGCTTGGCCTCACACTCTCAGTGGACCTCAAGTGGAATGACTATGTTGAATCCATTGCTAAATCCGCTGCTATGAATGTCGGCTCTCTGTGCAGGGCCCAGACATTCTTTCCGTCTGAATCTATCCTGCACTTATACAAATCTACCATCCGCCCATGTTTTGAATACTGTTGCCACATCTGGTCAGGTGCCCCTGTTATTCTCCTTGGGCTTCTTGACAAAATACAGCGAAGAATCTGTAATGTGATTGATACCGACTTAGCTGACCACCTGCAGTCACTCTCTCACCAGCGTGACGTGGCTTCCCTGTGCCTCTTCTATAAATACTTTCATGGCTTCTGCTCTGATGAACTTAAATCACTGGTGCCCTCTAGGTGTGAGTTAGCATGAGATACTAGATTGGCAACTAGGTCTCACCCTTTTACAGTGAAACCGATGAAATGTAACCGCAATTTCTACTCCAACAGCTTCTTTCCTCGCACTTCCCACCTGTGGAATTCCCTTCCGCATGCTTGCTTTCCTGATGGCTATAACCTCCAGGAGTTTACATGTAAGATCAACAGACACCTCCTCACACACTAACTCACACCCATTCTCTCCAACTCTCCCCCTATGTACATCCTAACTTATCTATCGCCCTATGTAACCCCCTGCGCTATAGTGGCAGTGGAATGCCTTGCTTGGGGTGACACGATTTTAAAAAAAAGAAACTGGTGACATTAATTGTAAGATGAAATGTCTGGTTGTTAGCAAAGGGAAAAGTTCAACATACAGATTACAAAGTAGAGATACCAAAATCAAACAAGTAAAAATCTTAGATATCTAGGAAGTGATATAAGACTATAAATGTTGGACAATTTCCTCTCAGATGAAGAGAAGACTTGAGGCAATAAATGCTTGAAGAGAAGGAAGCTGAGAATGCCATGGATGAAGCACATAAGCAACAATAAAGTTTTAAGAAAAATAAAAACAAAAAGTGGACTTATACTTTTTTTTTATAATCATATCACCCCAAGCAAGGCATTTTAATACCACTGTTTTGCAGGGGGTTACATAGGAGGAAAGTTATGAGAATGAGTGACACGTTATAATGGGTGTCAGGAAGTGGGTAAGAGAAGGATGAGAATACTGATGAGGGTGGAGTGGATGGAGAAGGGAGCATGAGAGAGACCATGCAGGTTAATGACATAGGAGATGACTATTGACTTTACATTTAAATTCTTGGAGAACATAGCTGTCGGGGAAGCAAGTAAACGGAAGGGAATTCCACAGGCAGAAAGTACAAGAAAAGAAGCTGCTGGAGTAGAATTTGCATTTACCTTTTATTGATTTCACAGTAAAAGGATGGGACCTAGTTGCTAACCTTGTGGCTCGAGTAAATTCATATATAGGGGGCACCAGTGAGCTTGCCAGCATGCCAGACTCTATGAAATGCTTTGGCGATATCTAGAGCAACAGTTCAGGTTTCGCCACTCTTGTCGAGAGACTGGTGTATATACTCAGTGATGGTTGTGAGCATATCAGCAGTAGACCTGGTGAAGCGGAAACCATACTGTTAGTATCTTAGAATCAGGAAGAGGAAGTTGAAATTTCTAGGACACATAATGAAAAAAATAAGGCCTGCAAAACTGTACTTTCTCAGGACATACTAAGTCAAGAAGAACAGAGGAAAGCAGTAACATTGCCTCATGTAAACAGATGACAGAACAGAAATTGGGAAATATATTGAAAGACAAATATTGTTAAGAGCTACAAAAAGTGGAGAGCTATGTTCCTTCATATCCCAAATGGATATAACATATGAAATAATTAGTATACTGTATCAAAACTGTTACATGCACAGTTGTATCTGAAAAAAGAAGTGCATTTAAGTGATAGGAATCTGTTTATTCAAGAAATGATGATAAAATTATGTATTGAAAATGATGGAAAATGTTTCATCTAAAATAAATTATTATTTTCATTCATGAGAACAGCTGACATTCTAGTGACAAATTCCTCTTAATTATGATAAAGATTGTATATATATATATATATATATATATATACATATTATATATATATATATATGTTTATATATCCGAGTGAGTATAGAATGAGGAGAGAAAAAAGAAAAACTTTTTCCGTCCAAAACATTAATTTAAAACAGTGCTCAATATATGGTGTATAGAGCAGTGAATATTTATTATAAATTATGTTTTAGAACATGTACATAATTTCTTCTATATATGTTCTCTTCCCTACAATCATATGTTTGTTTCAGTGTTTGGATTTAAACACTGAAGTGTTTAAATCCAAACACTGAAACAAACATATAATTGTAGGGAAGAGAACATATATAGAAGAAATTATGTACATGTTCTAAAACATAATTTATAATATATATATATATATATATATATATATATATATATATATATACTCTAATGAACTGAGCCAACACTGCTTTGCTATTGTCTCTCTCTCTCTCTCTCTCTTTGAGCATGACAGGAGGGAAATATATATTGGTTTGGTTCATTAAAAAGACAATAGCAAGGTAGTGTCATCTCTGTTCATTCTCTTTACGATCAGTTAAACTTTTTTCCCAATTATGAAAGCTCTAGCTACATGTTTGCTCTTTAACAGTGGCTTATTTTATTTTTCTGTAATAATTATATTATTGAGTAGTGAAGAATATATATATCTTTTTATTATAATAAAAATCATGGTGAATGTATTTGTATATATATATATATATATACATAATTCCTTAAAATATTTTGTCATCATTTTGATGGCAGGGGTACACTCATTCTATAATAATCAAGACATTCATTATCCCATATAGCCAAAACAACAAAAAACTTGAAGATGGTTAGAGGATACATGGCTGAAAAATCATGTCTATAATAACATCTATAGCAATAAAAAATGAGAAAATATTTTTTGGAATTACAAGTCAATCATTTCTTAAAATTTGTTATCTTTCCAAGAAACATAGTTTTAAATATTCCTTAATCACATTACAAAACTGCTACAAAACTTTACTCCTATCAAACATTGCTGTCATTTTCTCTATGATATTTTGTTTGTCAACTTTACAATTTCTAAACAAAAAACACTTATATTTAGTATCAGAAAGAGAAAGAAGAAATTTCTGAAGTACATAATGAGGAAAAAGGGCTTGGAAATTTGGATACTCACAGGACATGGAAATTAAGAGGAAAATGATGCATAATCTACTAAGAAAGCTTGAGTTAAGGGTAGAAAAGCAAGATTTAGGAAAGCAGTGTTCATATACAAAGGGTGGAAGGCGACATTTATTGAGAGCTACAAAAGAAAAGAAATTGTGGAGAGCCATGATTTTCTAAATACTGAAGCGGCATGACATATAGAAATAGAAAACAACTAAGTTAAGACTCACACAGGTGATTGTAAAGAGAAAAGATCCTGGTTTGAGATTATGTTCTTCGGTACAAACCAAAGGAAGTGTGAGAGACTCGGTCTTGGCATTAATTGCTAGCACTTTATAAACTGACCTTCAAACCAGATATTTTACAGTGTATGATATTTAGAAGTGAATTTGCCATCACCTCACACAACATTTGACCTGAGAATAAAGTTAAAAATTTCTTTATTCAAAGAACATCATAGCAAACATTAAATTATTGAACTAAAGCCAAGGTTTACATTTCTAATGTCAGTGATTGACCCCTTTGCAAGACCTGAACAGTGGGTGAAGGAAGTGTGTCTGGGTGCAGAATACTATTAGTCACTTTAAGGGAGAAATAAGTATGGAGAAGCGAAAGGTCGGTGATGAAAAAGAGAGAGAGAGAGAGAGATGTGACATCTTGTATGAAGGGAAAAATATAGGGACAGTTTATCAACGAAAACAAATAAGAATTGAGCCAGCTCATTAAAGCTTTTAAAGAAAGAAAGAGATGAGGACAGAGTGTGAAATGAGAGAATAACTTTTGGAAAAAGCATGACAAAGTATTTGAAGATAAACAAATATGAGGCATAAAGCCAGATAATGAAATGAAAGACATTAATATAAAAGAGAGTGAGAAACAAAGTGATAGAAGAGAATGAGAAGTATAACAAGAGAGGGACAGTATATGATGAAAAAATAAGAAATTGAGGTAGAAGAGAAATGCAAAGACTTTACTATAACTAAGAGAGAGAGAGAGAGAGACACACACAGAGACAGAGAGTGGGGAAAAAGAGAAAAATGAGTAGAACAAGAAAAGGACAGTACATAAAGAAACCAAAATATGAAGAATTGAAGCAGAACATTAAGGTAAAGATTTTACTATAACTGTGAGAGAGGGAGAAATATATACATATATATATAGAGAGAGAGAGATAAAGAGTGGGGAAAAGAGAGAATGAGTTGTAGATCAAGCAATATAAAGAAACCTAAAAATGAGAAATTGAGACAGAACATTAAGACAAAAACTTTATTATAACTGAGAAGGAGAAAGATGTGGGGAGAGAGAATGAGGAGAAGAATAAGAAAGGGATAGTATATAAAAAAAATCCTAAAAATGAAGAATTGAGGCAGAATATTAAGGCAAAGATTTTACTATAACTGAGAGTGGGGTAGAAATATATATATATATATATATATATATTTAAAAATATACTCAATTATAATCTGAGATTAAGGACAGAATGGTTACATAAAATAAAGACAAGAGGAAAACTGTATTTTAAATCGCCTACACGTTTCGTCCTGTGATGGACTTTTTCAAGGCAAAAAGACGAAATGAGCTTTATTCTAAATTACGTATCTATAAACAAACAGTGTTGGTAAACACAAAGACGCACACAAATCATTTCAAAAGATCAACAGAATATTTTTGTTTTTAAAATTTCTGTTGATCTTTTGAAATGATTTGTGAGCATCTTTGTGGTTACCAACACTGTTTATAGATACATAATTTAGAATAAAGCTCATCTCGTCTTTTTGCCTTGAAAAAGTCCATCAGAGGATGAAATGCGTAGGCGATTTAAAATACAGTTTTCCTCTTGTCTTTATTTTATTTAACCATATATATATATATATGGTTAAATATATATGGTTAAATATATATATTTAACCATATATATATATATATATATATACATACATACATATATATATATATATATTTTAATTCAGATACTTCAATCCAAGGGAAAAAAGCAGGAAGGTAAATTCCAAAAAACCAATCCTAATTAATATTAAAAATTTATTTTAATATTAAAAAATGATACAGGAAGAGAGCTCCATGTAATAAAATATTACAGAGAAAATATATATTAAAAAAGGATTAATTCAAAGATGTTGAATGGCCATTTCGATATGAAGATCCCCACGGGGGACGACACATCACCTCAGCAACAGAAAAAACCTTTCAGAAACTGGAGAAAAATTAGTCTACTTTTCCTTTTTAAATAGATTGCAAAGAAATTAAAAAATAAATAATAAAATAAAATAAAAATAAAAATAAAAATAAAAATAATTTTTCTTTTTCGTTTTGTCTTTCTTTTTCTTTCCCTTTATTTTTATTTTTATTTTATTTTATTATTTATTTTTTAATTTCTTTGCAATCTATTTAAAAAGGAAAAGTAGACTAATTTTTCTCCAGTTTCTGAAAGGTTTTTTCTGTTGCTGAGGTGATGTGTCGTCCCCCGTGGGGATCTTCATATCGAAATGGCCATTCAACATCTTTGAATTAATCCTTTTTTAATATATATATATATATATATATATATAGAAAGAGAGATAAAGAGTGGGGGAAAGAGAGAATGGAATGAGGAGTTGGTCAAGCAATATAAAGAAACCTAAAATTGAGAAATTGAGACAGAATACAAAGAGAAAGAATTTATTACAACTGCGAGAAAGAAAAAAGGGGGAAAAGAGAATGAGGAGAAGACTAGGCAAGGGACAGTCTATGAAGAAATTCAAAAATTTGGAATTTAGGCAGAACACTAAGGCAAAGGCTTTATTATAACTGAGAGAGAGAGAATGTGTGAGGTATACAATAGAATTAAGAGTAGAAAAACTATATATAGCAAAACATATCGTTGAACTAATCTAGCTCAAGCTCATTATGTGAACACTTTTAATTTAAGAGAGATACACATATAGAATGAAGTGTAAAAATGGTATGAATTTATAAGGAATTTCAAGACATAGAATGAAAATGAAGAAAGAGTTAACAAAAGAAAAGAATGAAAAACTGGGAAAGTGAAAATAAGATGTTAATGGCTTCAGAGCTCACTGATCAAATTGAATAAATGACTTGGTTTGCAAAGAAAGTTATTAATTCTTGAAAGCTGCAACTTTTCTCCATGCCAAATGTTGGCATAATGACATTCTGTATAATCCATCAAATAGGTATGAAAATTCTAGATCAATATGACAGTGTTTATATAGAGAGAGTGAAAGGGATCAGTTGATGAACAAATTGCACATGAAAAAATGAAAAAATATATGAGAACTATGTAAGAGAGTGACAAAGAAAAAAAAATGAAATGGAATAACAAGTAAAAACTGAGAGTGAAACTAAAAAAGAAAAACTGAAAGAGAAAAAGGAAAATGGAAACAAAAACAAAATGGAAAATTAAACAGGCAAACAAAATAGTGAGACAAAGAATGATAGAAGAGACAGACAGACTGACAGACAAAATGGGAAGAAGAAAGATATCCAAAAAATCTAAGAGATCAACAGACAAAATTGGTCGGCAAAAAAGAGAGAGACACACAAAAATGGAAGAAAGATATAAAAATATTTGAGAGATCAACAAACAAAAAGGGTAGACAAAAAAAGAAACAGACACAAAAATGGAAGATACAAAAAAATTTGAGAGATCAACAGAGAAAAAGAGTAGTCGAAAAAAGGGACAGACAGACAGACAAAAATGGAAGAAAGATATAAAAAAAATTTAAGAAATCAACGGAGAAAAAGAGTAGGTAAAAAAAGAGACAGACAGACAAAAATGGAAGAAAGATATAAAAAAATTTGAGAAATCAACAGAGAAAAAGAGTTGGCGGAAAAAGAGACAGACAGACAAAAATGGAAGAAAGATATAAAAAAAATTTGAGACAAGAAACAAGAACAGAATCTTCTTATTCTATGTGATGTGACCCTTCAAGATGTTGGTTACTACAGCTCTTTACACTTTCCTCTCTTTTGTAAGTGTTAATAAATTTAGTACTTTCACTATCTCTCCTAAACACTGTTCTGTCATCAATTTACTTAAGCCTGCTCAGTAGGTTATGCTTCATTTCCTCTATCCTGTGAGTGTGAAATTCTCCAAGCTTTCTTTCATCATTATATGTCCTAGAAATTTCTACTATTGCTTTCTGATGTTAAGTATAAATGTCCAATTTGTTTATATTTTCTCTAAAACTTTGTTGTTGCTCACATGTTCAGTTAATGGTATTCTCTTCATCTTTTCTTGAATATAAATAATAGTGTAAAGTGAAACCTCTTGCCTTAAATAACCAGCCAGTATAAGAGACAGAAAATAAAGGAGAATTAAATCATCTGTAGGGTGACAATAGTTGTCTTCCCTTAAGGGAAACAACTATTGTCTTCCATTTTGAGAAACTCTTCTTTATCTGAGGGTCATTCCCTTCCTTGCCTTGGTGGGTAAAGTCACAAAGAGTACTGCTGACCAGATGTTATATCATTTCTTGTCTATTCTTGCTAAAAACATTCTCATCCATTTGGACAACATGAACGTTCATCTTGTTTTAGGATGTACTTAAATAATCTGAATGTATTATACTTGCTTTCGTTATATTAAAGGCCTATTTGTTATTGACATGTAACTTGTCCTTCTTTTTACTGCACATGCTACGGCAGTGTATTATATGTTTGTATAAGTATCATGTAACGGGAAATATCACCGATTCACAACCAATACTAATACATCAATAACAAGGCAGAATTGGTTCCTTAATCATGGTTTGACAATCTGTCTAGGAGAAAGCATGCTCTGAATTCAAAGCATCACAAATACGAGACCAGTATAGGCTCTTTGACAATGGTATGACAATCTGTCTTGAAGGGCAATTTTGAGTTCAAAATCCTCTAATTAATAGGGTAGAATGGGCCCTTTAACTCTGGTAGGACAATGTGTAAGAGAAGGAATGCTCTGAATTCAAAGCAGAATGGGTTCAATTTCTTTGACAAGACAACCAGTCTAAGAGAATAATAATTCAAAACCATCCTGAAAAGAATTGGTATTGTAGGGATAGGAAATTAAGAATTAAAATCAACTCTCTTCTTCACTTTTACAAAAATTTAGAATGGCCCGTGAAATCCTTGTTTTTCCCAAATAGAAAAAGGACTGGCCATATGCTTAAAAAACAAGTCAAAACCAGATTTTGCAAGTAGGTGTTAAACTGATTTTTGATCAATGGGCGCGAATTGCAAGATCTAGAAGATTTAGTGATCTAGTGTGATAATCTAAATTGCGATAAAAGGATCTGATCAGTGCAAGTCAGTCAGAGTCAGATGAAAGCAATGAGACAAAACTACTAAAATGTAACGGGAGAAACTTTCACTGCAACCTGGACATAGGCCACTTAACATATTGTCCTCCTTCTTCTTCTTTCTTGTGTGCTGATTTCTTTCACTTCTTCTCCATCCGAAGACATTCCTATGAAGCCAAAACTCATACATACATATGTACATATGCATAAACTCTTTCAACGAATTACTACTACAAAAACATTTCTATGAATGCTTGATACCCTCAGCTTTCTCATTGAACATTAATTTCTATGAATTCTTGTTATTCTTTCTTTTAATAAATTTCTATTTGAACAGGAAAAAATGCATATTTTATTCTTACATTATTATTCCACAATTCTAAACTAATTCGCACATTCCAATCTACAACTAACCTTTGGCTGATGAAAACCTGATAATTCTGATGATGATAATTCTGAATAACTTGTAAGCCATAAGGAGTTCAGTTATGTATGACACAAGGCCGAATTAAAGAAATTTTAACCATCTCCCTATGGCTTCAGTATCAGTCAGGCTAGCTTGACCTAGACACACAACAGCTGTTAAAGTTGAAGTTCAAGTAGTACCGCAGCAACTTTAATTGGTTAAGGACCTTGTGACTAAGATAGTAATTGCTTATGAAAATTGTAACTATAGGGTTCAAGTTTTCTTTTACTATTTAATTTCTGCAATTACTTCACTTTTACATGAAAAAAAATCGAAACTGATCAGTAATTTTATTCTTTCAATTTTCTCAATTTTGCCAAAGTTTGTTTAAATATTTTTGGGGATGTACAAAATTTTATTATTGCAACCAAAACAAGCATTAACAGTAATAAAATAGGAAAAAGAATTGCAAAAAAAATATAATTAACATAAAGCAGGTAAAAATGAAACAAAAGAAAATAATTTTTTAAAAATGCTAACCATTTAACATTCCCCAATTTTCGGAGTTAAAGTAGGGAATTAAATGGGTGTATGCAATGATTAAAATAAAAATTAAAGAAATTACTTTCTTTATTTTACCTGTGTTTTGGTAAGTATATTTTTTTCTTTTCTCTTGCTTTTCATTTAGCTATTATGTAGTTTTTTAATATCTCCAATTGTACAACAACAACAAACTGTTAAATTTCAAAAATCTTTTTATGAGAATTCTATTCCATGAAAAGAGTAAATGTCTCTAAACATATAATCAGGAGGTCTTGTGAAGAACTTGACATTTTGAGTAGAAATTTGTACAAGGGCTCAATGAAGATTACTTCATGCCAGTAAAAGTTTTCTTGGTTCATTTTCTTTTCTCTCATAAATTAAGGACCATTTTTCATCCAGATCCAATTTTGGTAGCTACTGAATATTATTTTTGTTCAATTCCATGGATCTTTCTTTTTTTTGAGACATGTAATGAGGATGTGACCATTTTTCATCCAGATCCAATATTGGTAGCTACTGAATATTATTTTTGTTCATTTCCATGGATCTTTCTTTTTTTGAGACATGTAATGAGGATGTGACCATTTTTCATCCAGATCCAATATTGGTAGCTACTGAATATTATTTTTGTTCATTTCCATGGATCTTTCTTTTTTTGAGACATGTAATGAGGATGTGACCATTTTTCATCCAGATCCAATATTGGTAGCTACTGAATATTATTTTTGTTCATTTCCATGGATCTTTCTTTTTTGGAGACATGTAATGAGGATGTGACCATTTTTCATCCAGATCCAATATTGGTAGCTACTGAATATTATTTTTGTTCATTTCCATGGATCTTTCTTTTTTTGAGACATGTAATGAGGATGTGACCATTTTTCATCCAGATCCAATATTGGTAGCTACTGAATATTATTTTTGTTCATTTCCATGGATCTTTCTATGAATAGCAGTTAATGCATTTAGATATCTAAATGTCATTCTTTTACTATTTTATGGCTTTCAAGTTATGATCCTTGTGATAAATATTTCCCTCTTTAGCAGTTGACAAGTATTTAACTGGAAAAATCAAGTAAAAAATAGACAGATAAGATCTTGCACTGTCTAATTAGATCATTATTTTTTTTTTTTCCATCTTTTTACCTCAAGGAAGGTGATGATGCCACTAGAAAACAGAAGGCTGCAAGAACTGAGAAGATTTTAGTGAGAAGTAAATAAAATTAAGTAAAAGAACAGGATTCGAAAGACAGTAGATGGCAATTGACACTGCATTTAAATTCTTGAAGATTTTAGGTGACAGTAAATGAAGATATTTGAATAGATTTCCACCATAGATTTCCAATGTAGTAGTATGAAAATATTTGTAGAAAAGACAAAGGGAAGCCATATAAAATAGGTGAGAATATGACTGAAGTCAATATGCTAGGTCAGGACCAATAACATTACAGATTTTTCTTTGAATTCTCCTGAGAATCTTGGGAGATATTACAAGAAGTACCTGACCAAATATGACAGCATTATTCAATGCACCGATGAATTGTGGATTTATAAATGTGCATGATAGATTCTGGCAAAAAAAATTGTCTGGAATGAAACAGTGAACCATATTTTCTAGCAGCAGACCTAATTCAATATAATTACTCCACCTTTTGTCAGTGAAAAGCCTGAACCCAAGGAGGTGCAAAAACATGCTCTTTTAGAGTTTAGCATCAGACATGAAGAGAAAGACTTGAAGCAACCAAAGTGGTTTTACAGGAGGATGTTGAGAATACTATGGATAAAGCACACAAGCAATAACAAAGTTTTGGAGAGAATGGACAAAAAAAAGAAAACTAATACTTAACATTAGGAAAGGACAGCTTAATTTTTTGAGACATGTAATGAGGATGTGCATTGTGGTACAGTGGATATCGGCTCGGAACGAGAAACCGGGGAGCCGAGTTCGAATTCCAGTTGAATCCATTGTATTCACTTATGCACAAAATCCTTGGGAAAGGTATTAATCTGTCTCTTCCTTCCAGTTATGGGTTAAATAGCAGGACAGATTGGGTTTTATAGCCTTGGTCAGCAACCAGTCTACAGCAGAAAGTAATGGCAACCTACTACGGGATAATCTTCTGCCCAGTCAGTCGTGTCTCTTTCGAGACATGATCACCCAATCGTGTATCACGTATGGCACTTTAACTGACTGAATGAGGAAGGTCAATTTGGAGGACCTAATGCTCACGGGACGAACAGAGGTGAAGAGGGACAATGGAAAGCAATGCACAACAATTCTGATAAACTTGAACAGGTAGAGATGGAGTGGAATATTCAGAGAAGGTACATTAAGAGCAACAAGAAATAGGGAGAAGTGGAGAGCCTTAATCATCTATGTCTTGAAGGGATATGGTATATAGATAATGTTGATGAATTATATATAAAGTATGTCAAACAATATGTCATTTATTGAGTTTCACTTAGTTTTGACTAAGTGTCACTTTTGCTGAGAGGTTTTAATCATAGAAAATAAAAAGAATTTGTATTATTGTATAAATGATGTTGTCTTTATGCTCAATCATCTTTGGAAAATTTATTCCAGCATCCAACAAGAATGAATATAAATTGATATAGTAATTTACCAAAATATATTAGTTTTAAATACATTATTAATTTTTTATTTGTTATCATTAGATTTCTTTCAATAGTTGTACTATCTGAATGA